>JACYVW010000076.1:0-183926 GCA_023065735.1 Coffea humblotiana | reverse complement strand
TTGGACCATTAAGACAGTTTCGGGGTTGGTTTTCGGCTAAATTTGAAAATTCGGCAAAAATCACAGATTTCTATGTAGCCTCTGTAATTTGGTACTCAGTTATAGTTGAAAGTAAGGTTTAAAACACCACAAACAGAATAAGAATCGGAGTTTTGAACACCAAGATATAGCAGCTCAAAGTTGGTGCAAAAACGAATCTCACTGGACAAATTTCCAGATTTAAAGCTGGAACTTTGTGACTCTAGTTGGGCATTAAAATGGACTTGGAATGGTACCAAATTTGGCAGTATAATACTACCATATGAGGGATATTCCTCTGTCTAGTTTCATAGGAAAATTCATTCGGGAAGCTAGTGAACAAAGCCACTAAAGTTTTCAAAATTTCCAAAGCAATCTGCCTTGTACTTGTGTTTTTCCCTTTTCCAAACATTTGGCCAATGAAAATTCTCAAACATCATCCATTTATGAAGACAAGGTCTAAGAAACATCCAAGGTGTAATTTGGTAGGTGATTACCACCAAGAAATTCGAATTAACAAGTCCCAAATCGAAGCTAAAGCTTTAACTAGCCAAAAGAGGGTTTTCGACTTCTGAGTCAGGTTCAAACTTTGGCCACAACTCACTCAATCCAACTCGGAATTGAGCGTAGTCAGTGGCGTTGAAAACTAGATTCATAAGGTTACAATTTCGTAGAAGAAATTGTTTACAAAATCTGTCGACAACTAGGTCATTTTCGAACATTAAGTCGCTGCTCAAAACAGAGCTCTCTGTGAAAACGTAAAACAGGACAGTCATGTTCAAATGGTTGGTACGGATCCCTCGGGTGGAATCAGAACATGAATTTTATACCGTTAGAAATCTGGGAATGTGTAGTTTCCAGTGCCACAAACGGCACTTGATTTCGATGTCGGAGTAAAAAGATATGGCCGAAACAAGAACACTGCCAGGGTATTGACGTGAGAATGTTCCAGGTTTACTACCTTACGAAAATTCAACATTTGGCCAACCAAATCATGGAATTTTTTGACAAAACTTTCTACACATCTCATACAACATATAAAAATCATAACTAAGCCATTAGATCCACAAAAATCACACTAAAGGGGCTCTGCAATCACAAGGGCAGAACTGTCCAAAATATCATTTCATCTCCTTTGAACTTTCCTTCAACAATACAACCTATTTCCACTAATTTATCCACTAATCCATCATTAACAACATTAAAACTCATCAAATCAGCCCAACAAGTCATAGTGGAAATTCATAGAGCCCACACAATAATTTTCACCATAAATAAAGCTACCCACATGAATCTACAACCGTATAAGTGCAATCTAACGTATATAATCGAAGATTCAAGGGGTTGATCGTTGACTACCTTTCTTGATGATTCTATCAGAAATTTTCGGTCACTTGAAGCTCAGCAAAACCGTGGAAATGAGGCTCCTTTTGTAGCTTAAGTTGGTCACCAAGAGGTTAGCTAAGTGTGGTTAAATTTTGGTGTGATTTGGTGACGATTTGGAGGTAGAAATGAAGAGTTTTCTTTCCTTTCTTTTCTTTCTTGTTTTGGCCGGCTCTTGAGGTGAGAAAGTGAGAGCTTCAGCCGTGCATTTGAGGTGAGAAAAGAAGGGTTTTGATCTGGTGTGATGCTTCCATGAGAAGTTAAAATGTGTGGCTCTAATTAATTCAAAAGTCAACCCTTCAATCGCGCGCGTACACGCGCGTTTCGTGCTCGATTCCTCTCGGGTTTGTTTCACTTGTGCATTATACCTCTAATGCACTTCCATTAACACTAATATTATTCACTCTTAATAGTCTAGAAATAATTTCTAAAATCCTCCAATTAGTCGCGCGCGCGAAAATGCGAATTTCCAACTTGTGCGCGATAAAGCGAAATTTCTAAGAAATTCTTATAACGATAGTATAACTAACTATCACTTGAATATTTAAACTTAAAAATAACTATTTTAGGGCTAATGTATAAGGCTCCAATTTTTCAGGATTAATGTATTCTCGAATCGATCATTATTTCCAAACGCGCGTTCACTATTCACACTTAACGAGTTTCTAAAAATTAAAATTTTTAATCGAATCATTTTAAAAATATAACTAAGCTATAAATCCATGTAATTAGGTCTAAAAAGTTTGAAATAAAATATTTAGAGAAAATGAGTGAGTAAATAATTAATTAAGCCAGTAAAATAAAATAAAATAGGGAAAATTGCGGGTCCTCACACTTAAGAACTGGAAATTCCGTGAATCAGGTTCCAAAAATCAGTTTTTTAAAACTGTTGTATCTTGGTGTAGAAAGGTCTGAATTGAGTTCAATTTGTTGCATTTGAAACTAGATTTGGAGTTGTATTAGTGGTATAAATTTCAAGGGCTGATTCTATTTCTATGAATTTTGCCGAATTTCCAAAGTTTACTGAAATTGCAAGCCTGTTTTGCTCTGTCCTATCTGGAACAGTGACTTTGAGCTAAAATTTGAATGATTTTGAATTGGAGTCTGAGAAAAGTGTCTTCTAGAGAGTTTTAGTGCATTGAGTCTAGTTTCCAACGGTATAAAGTTTTCAATTTTTGGACTTATGGAACTTTAGATATGATTTTTCCAAATAGTGTCGCACCAAGCTAGAAATTTTCTGATTTCAAACAAAGTACTCTTTTAAGAACTTTCCACATTCCTTTGCGATTGTGGGTCCGTTTTAAGTTTAATTTCATTGTTGGAGACAAGGTCTCTTTGAACTTTAAACCTTCATCTTGAATCTTAGTTTCCAAAGGAATTAATCCTCTTTTGATGATTCTTCTTGGCTGCCTAATTTCTTTGGTTAATGGCACCTCTTTTCATACTTGAGAAATGGACTTCAACCCCTAGTCTTATGCCCTCGATTCCCATGAGTTTGAACTTTAAAAAGGGAGTGTTTTGACTAGAGTAATTCTTGGTGAATTTCACTAGTTTTATACTCGAAACTTGGAACCTTTAGCTTTGACATTTACTATGAAAATGAGTGGAGTTTTGGATGAGTTTTGACTCCATTAGTTTGGAAAATGTGAATGCTCTTTATATTCTAAAGCTTGGACATGAGATTAGAAGTTTTGAGAGATGAAAACCATCTACCCTTTTCTTGATTTTCGTGCCGAAAATAAATATGGTACTTTCTTTTGGAACTGAGAGTTCTTGCTAAGACTTAACTTGAAAACGGCCTTTGAGTTCTCTTTGAGCATTATTTCAATGATTTAGCGAGAAAAGCTCCTTTAACTTGACTTGAACTTGTGACCTTGAGAGTGGGTAGCGAGAAAATATTTTTCTTATTAACATTGGTCGAGTACCTAGGTAATCGTGATTGTGCATGTCTCAGGTGGTCACAAGGACGTCGAAGAGCTCGTCTGACTTCTCGCTTTGCTCTGGTTTTGCCCTTGACCTTTGGTGAGTGTCAAGTGCATGTTCAATGCTAATGTGATTGAAATGATATTTGTACAAGTGATATATGATACGTGAACTTGCTGAGGCGATGGTGTACTTTATCGCCCTTGTCCTCTCTCTCTTGTGATTGAATGATACTTGTTAAATGAATGTATATGACTTGCACTTGTACTCGAAATGTTTTAACTCGTGAGCACTGAGCGGCAGAATGTATCACGCTCTATTTGGGTGGGAGGTGCCGCTCATCCTGACTCAATGCTATGAACGATTTTAAGTCAATTGGAGCGTTGTCTCATCGACCAATCATGCTTGTGGGGACGCCCCAACCCATTGGCTAACCTTGTAACTCGAGCTGGCAAGGGCTTGGTCAAAAAGTTTGGTGAACCTTGGGAAATAATATAGCTTGATCTTTTGAGATCTCACTTGGTATACTCGAATAGTATCGCCACTACATAAATGTTTGGTTACGGATCCGAATGGGTGTTATGTTGGATGGAGGTAGTAAGTGGAGCGCTACGGTCCTATTACTACTTGAGTTGACGGAGAGTCAACCCCAAATGGCTTGAATCGGTCGAGAAGTAGAAATAACTTCTGAGAGCTCCTGTATCCTTCCATGTGTGTTATTTCCTACTTGTCCACGTAAATGAAACTTCATGTTTAAAGTTGTTTTCAAGTATGTTATTTGATTGATTGGTACTACTTGCTTGCTTGTTTAAGTTTTCTTGGCCTCACTGAGCGTTCGCTCATCCCTTTAAATTTGTTTTCCTTAACAGGCCTTGGAGGTGGATTGGAGGTCCTAGACTAGCGACTTGTGGTGGAAGCTAGTATACCTTTTGTATGAATTTGGTGACTCTTAAAGTGTAAATTTTGTTATTGTTGGTTGGTGGATTGTAATTATATTTGCTAGCCTTAGAAGTTATGGCTTATGCATTCGAAGTACTTCTTAATTAAGCAATGGGGTCTGGGATGTCCAATTTCTTGGTCAATTTATTCCGCTGGAGATCATTCAATTGATACTACAACACCCGGTCCCGGCGGGAGACGGCTGCGACGAGGTGATTTGGAGCCTGACGCCTTCAGGGAGATTCACGTTGGCATCAGCCTTCCAGGAAGTTCACCGGGCTCAAAATGCCTCTGTGATTCACGCTCAGGTATGGCATTCCCTGATTCCTTTGAAACTTTCCTTTTTCATGATGCGGTTGCGGTTGGGAAAACTGCCTTTGACGGATGCCTTGTGGAGGGTGGGCGTCCAATTGGCCTCCAAGTGTGTGTGCTATGATGAGGGAAAGATGGAGCTGTTGGGGCATGTGTTCTCGGAGGGGCAGGTTGCAAGGGGGGTCTGGACCTATTTTGCTAGGATTTGTGGGGTTACTCGCCAGGGGTCCTCGCTTCGGGCATGGCTAACGGCTTGGTGGCTGTTGTCACCGAGGTCAGAGAAAGACGGGTCCTTTTTCCAGTTCTTCCTAGTTTTACATGCTGGCACATCTGGAAGGCTTGAAATAAAGCACATTATGAAGGGGTTCAGATGCGCGTGGCGAGGGTGTGTCATGACATCTTGGTCGATGTGCAGGAGGTGGTTGAGGCTAGTTTTAACCAGAGGCTAGGAGTGCAAACGTTTCATCAGCTTTTTGAGTGGACCCAACACCTGACCCCCCACTACAGTTTCCTGCTAGTGGGGTGGAAGGCGACGGAGACAGGAATGCTAACGTTAAACACGGATGGGTGCTCCAAAGGTAATCCGGGAGTGAGTGGTGGTGGGGGGATTCTTCGTGATGCAGCTGGGTTTCCTTGTTTTGCCTTCTCGGCTTATTTCGGGGTTGGGTCGAGTCTGTGCGCAGAGGTTTTGGCTTTGGTAACGGGACTCTGCTTGTGCTTGCTAAAGGGCTTTACCAACGTTAATATCCAGGTCAATTCACTAGTCCTGGTTGGGATTCTCCATCGACAGCTACAGTGCCCGTGGGTGGTACGAAAGGAGGTTGACCAGATTTGTGGCATGGTTGCAGATGTGACGCGGGTTACTCATTGCTACAGAGAAGCAAACAGGGTGGCAGACCGCTTGGCTAATATGGGGGCGTCGGTCCCTAATCAGAACGTCAGTATCTATGATCAGTTCAATACAATTCCACGGCTGGCACGAGGGGAAATTCTCTTAGATAGGTCAGGCTTACCTTCGATCAGAGGAAGAGAGTAGGATAGCCCTAGAGGTTGAGTTAGTCGAGTTTGCCGGCTGTTGCTTTGTAATCGTGGTATTTCATTCTGATTAATAAAGTGGCTTTCTTTAAAAAAAAGTACTTCTTAATTAAGTCGATGGTTGTTTTGTGGCTCTATATTAAGCTTGAACGAGTGCGTGAGTCCTGACGAGAGTTGGGCAGGCCTTCCGCTGATACCCTAGGGTTCACCCTAAGGAGAGGTGGGGGCGTCACAGAGGAAATGGAGCATTTTCTTCAATTATAACTGCATATGCAGGAAAAACTCCAGAGCCAGCAATAAATTATTTAAATTGAAAAATACGCTTACTTAAAAGCGATCGGATAAATTTCAGTAACAAAACTATCAAAACTTTGTGTAGGATGAGAAAATACAAAAATAATACATGTTCGGCTTGTATTAAGGAGAAAAAAGAAGATAAGGACACTGCCTAAACCCAAAACTAATGAATTAGTATAAATAAATAGATTTGCAAAAATAGAGGAAATTTCTTCCAATAAAAGTATATTTATCTTCACAAATACAAAATAAAAAATAAACAATGAAGATGAGTGAGACAGAAGAAAATAAAAATAATTCTACCGAAATAATAGATATTCATTCAGAAAAGTTAGATGAAAAGTGCTTATAGATAGAAAAATATTAGCAAAAATTTTAAAAAGTAATTTTTTTTAATGTACCTGCATTAGAAAAAATAAAATTTTATCTAAGAAAACACCATATGTTCTATAGAATAAATCTCAAAGAAAAAGTGTTAAAATATAGCCTTACTACCAATAAAATAATGGTCCCATTAATATCTAAAAGGATATTTACGACAAATTAGAAAAAGTACCAGAGAAAATAAGAGAATCTATAGCATGGATTCATATAGGTTCTATTCAAATGATTATTCGATTCACATTTAGAAAAGGACTAAATACTCCAATAGATCTTGTTATAGTTGATAATCGAATAAAAAATAGGAAAGAAGTAACCCTTGGTATTCTTCGAGGAAATCTTGAATATCAAAAACTAATTTTTAATATATATCCAAAAATTTCTCATAATACACAAGATAAAGATTTTTATAAAACACTTTCCCTAATACAAGATTTCAAAAGAAATGATTTCTTTTTGAATGGAAATAGACCATACTCTATTACATATATGATTTTTTATACTTTATCAAATACTCATCATACTGAGAACTTTTCAAATATTGAATTCATAGATCTCCCTAAATTATTTTTGGAAGTAGGCAAAATATACCCTCCAGAAATTACTAACATAGAATGAGATGATGAATTCAATCTAGATACAAGTCAAAAACCCCTACTGGATTAGCCAAATACATTCTTACCCAAATTATCCTACACAGAAAATATGGTTAGAAGTAGTTCACATCATTTTTCAAAATTGAATACCAATCAAAAAATAAATACAAGTTATAAAATAGAAGCTAAATGCTGGAATAAAAAAATATGAAAAACTGTAATATTTAATAGATATAGGTGTTACTGGAAATTATATATCTCATAGATTGATTGAAAACTTACGTATTTATCAATTACAAGATCCTTATCAGCATACAAATTTTAATGAAGAAACCCATGAAATAAAGGAAATTGTAGAAATAGAAATTGAATTAACTGGTAATTGAATTCCTATTCGACTTCTAGTTGAAAATGAAGGATTCAACGATACTCTTAAAATAATGTTGAGAACAAGGTTTTGAAATTCAATATCCCCCTATAATATAACTACTAGTTGAATAGTTATTATCCATGATAATAAAAAGATATATGTTAAAAGAAAATGATGAGTCAGTATAATATTTATATGCCCATAGGAATAACCTATAAAGATTATAAAGTTGAATATGTTGCAGCATATATTGATACCGGATTAGGAATAAATTTATGTAAACCTACATGTTTTCCACCACAATATCATGAAACCTTACCTGATCGAACAGGTATTGATATTTTTAATAACTCTATTATTTTGAATTCTAGAAGAGCTAAGCCACAAATATTACTTGGCACATTCCTTATTAAATGTCCTCCATTTTACTTTTTTGATGTCAGACTAGATATACTCTTAAGAAATAATGTTCTTCAAATATTTCGTAAAATTTTATTTAATACTTTACAATCTCAAATACATTTTAAAACTCCCCGTGGTCACTGGATCATCACTTCCCGCCTTAAACATGCTTGTGCCCATAAAATTTCTATAAATTTTAATTCTCGCACAGGTTAGTGTGGTGATATTAGATATTCAAAAAAAATAAAAAATATCTAAAGGAAGCCCTATATTAAAATTTGAAAGACAATTACATTTAAAACAACTACAACTAAAAACCATATCTACTATCTTAGAAAACATAAAAAAAAGAAGTTACGATCAAATTATACAGAAAACCCTCTAAAATTTTGGGATCAAAAAATTATGCTAATATAAAATTCAAAGATGAAAATAAAATAATTAGGGTAAAGCCTATGAGGTATAATCCAATTGATCAAGATGAATTTAGAAAAATAAATTAAAGAATTGTTAGAAATACCTTTAATGAAAGAAAGTAATTCTCCCTATTCTTCACCAGCTTTTATGGTAAGAAACCATGTTGAAATAATAAAAAATAAACCTAGAATGGTTGTTAACTATAAACAATTAAATAATAAAACCATATTCGACAGAGACTTTTTACCACATAAAGAAACACTTATAAACATGAGGAAAAGAAAGAAAATATATTTTAAATTCGATTGCAAGAGTGGTTTTTGGCAAATAAAAATGTATCCCGATAGTATTAAATACACAACATTTGGTACTCCTCAAGAACAATATAAATGGTTAGTAAAGAAAATCATATAATTCTAGTAAAGAAAATAAAAAAGCAATGTAAAAATTTATCATTTTTAACTCTACCATCTAATGAAAATAAACTTATATTAGAAACTAATGCTTCCGAGGATGTATGGAGTGCAGTTTTAAAAATAGAAAATAACTTATTTTGTAGATATGCATCAGGAATGTTTTCAGAAACAGAAAAATGATGTCACATAAATGAAAAAGAATTGCTTACAGTAATAAGAATATGTCATAAATTTTACTACTTTTTATTACTTAAGAAATTTAAGTTACAAACTGATAATTCTCAATTAAGAGTATTTATTAAAAATAATATAAACCTCTATCTCAAAATAAATGATTAATTAGATGGAAAATGGCATTATCTGAGTTCATGATTGAAATTGAACTAATAAAATCTAATGTGAATTGTCTTGTAGATTTTTTCACAAGAGATGGAATGCCTAATGAATAAGTAAACAATCTTCTTGAATAAAATCTCTGAGTTATCTAAGCAAATTTCTCAATTGCAAACGTCATTCAATGACGTAATGAATATTGTGAATTATCAAGAAATGAATAAAGAAGTTTTCGAACTTCTTATCAAGCATGCTGAACAATGTTGGAATACAGTCAGCCTTTATGACAAGATTGAAATATTATTATATGACCTATTCAAAAAGGATGAAATGAAAAATCTTCCCCCTTCAATGAGACAAGAAGATTGTCAACAAATTGAGGGATCTTGAATAAATTCTCTCAATGATGAAATATTGAGACTGAATGTTATCTGGAACCAGAAATCTCAAAGGATACTCATACTCGATAATATAATTAATGAGTATTCACTCGTTTCTGAATATAATTCTCTTATGAGAGAATTATATAGTTTACAAAATACAAAACATATTATATGAAGGGATGTGATAGTAATTTTATTCAAAAGTGATACAATTTTTGGAGTAATCAATGTTGTCGCGCCCCAAAAATTTCCAAACTCCCTCGATATATTCAAGAAGGAGTAAAGCATATATATCAAAATAATCCTCCATATGGTCCCAAAGATATTTTAATGCTCAAGATTATTTCAACAGGATCAGATTTTGAAGATTCAAATAGATATGATGCCTTTCATTATATCAAAGTAATGAAATTTGAGGAGATGGAAATAAAAGTTTACCCTCAATGGAAGGAATATGAATACTTATATGAATACATGATACATTATCGAAGAGTTCTTGGACTAAGAATTGTTCTACAAAATTTTGAAAATACACCCACACAAGATTTTTGTACATATTGAGGAAATGGAGCATTTTCTTCAATTATGACTACATATGCAGGAAAACTCCAGAGGCAGTAATGAATTATTTAAATTAAAAAATACGCTTACTTGAAAGTGGTCGAATAAATTCCAGCAACAAAACTATCAAAACTTTGTGTAGGATGAGAAAACACAAAAAACACGTGTCCAGTTTGTACTAAGGAGAAAAAAGAAGATAAGGACAGTGCCTAAAACATAAACTAATGAATTAATAGAAATAAATAGATTTGCAGAAATAGAGGAATTTTCTTTCGATGAAAGTATATTTATTTTTACAGATACAGAATACTAAATAAGCAGTGAAGATGAGTGAGATAGAAGAAGAGAAAAATAATTCTACCGAAATAATAGATATTCATTCAAAAAAGTTAGGTGAATATAATCAGGAAACGCTTATAGATAGAAAAATATTAGCAAAAATTCAAAAAGGTAATTTTTCAATAACTCTTATAGTGGATTTAATGTACCTGCATTAGAAAAGGTAAAATTTTATTTAAGAAAACAACATATGTTCTATGGAATAAATCTCTAAAAAAAGCGCTAGAATATATCTTTACTACCAATAAAATAATGATCCCATTAATATCTAAAAAAGATATTTGTGAGAACCCGAAATTTTTCCTTATTTCTAGGTTTTAATTTATTTCCTTGCACCGTTTTCCACATTTTCTTTATTCTATGAATTTTCTGGACATTTTTATGAGCAAATAGGGTTTTAAACATATTTTTCTAGTATAAGTCAATTTACGAGATTTTTGGAACGAATAGTGGACGTGGGACCCGCTAGTGCGTTAAGTGAGAGAAATTCGACCAATTAGGTCAAGTTTTGCGTACTGAGATTTAATTACTAGGTGTTAGTAGGTGACTAGAGGTTACCTAGAGGAATTAATCATGGTGAGACAAGAGGATAGGAGTGAAATTAATAAGGTGCCACGTGTCGCAATTTCATTCGAGGTTGGACTTTGACCATTTTTTTTCACCTTTACCAAAAGGCTAATTTTGACCAAATTCTCTCTCATTTTCTTCCTCTTGTGGCCGAGCAACATAGAGAGAAAAGAAGAAAAAGAAAGCTTCATCTTGTCCCATTTCCTTGAGTGATCTTGCAAACCAACCGTTTAAATTCCAACTTACTCCATAAAAACACCTTGCTAAGGTAGATTGAAGCTATTGGTGGAGGAAAATTGGTGTCTAAGCTCCTAAGCTTCAAGCTTTGTTGAGGGAAGAGGTATTTTACTTGGAAACTTTCCTTTTGGTTCCATTAATGTCAAATTAAGAGCCTATGGTGGCTTAATAGTTGGATTCATGGATAAATTGGTGGTTATTTGAAAGTTTAGTGAATTTCTGATTTTATTGGAATTTTTCTGTTTTATATAAGAAATGTTAGTTAGCCTTGGATTTATGGTTTAAAATTGAGCCAAATGGAGCTCTTGTGTGTGAATTGTGATCAATTGTGAAAATTTCCAGCTTTGCACAAAATTTCAGATTTAGGGTTTTGGGAATTGGGGCTTTTCTATAATTGTCTAATTAAGGTGCAATTGATGGTGAATGAAGGGTATTGTGACCCTAATGGTGGTTAATGACTAGTTTATGATTGAATTGGTTGGTTTGGAT
Organism: Coffea humblotiana; assembly: GCA_023065735.1. Classification (NCBI taxonomy): domain Eukaryota; kingdom Viridiplantae; phylum Streptophyta; class Magnoliopsida; order Gentianales; family Rubiaceae; genus Coffea; species Coffea humblotiana. The sequence goes on along the minus strand of JACYVW010000076.1, from coordinate 172,528 downwards.
GTTTGCTTGTAGGATGGAAAGTTGGAAAATTAGGCGAAGTGCTGTCAAAATTTCCGCAGGAATTCCTGAGCAGTCTCGGGAAATCTGTTATAACTCGATGTAGGAATATCGGAATTAAGTTCTGTTTGTTGCATTTTAAACTAGACTCATAGGGCTACAAACCGTGTGAATTTCAGACCCTAGTTCTGTCTGTGTGAATTATAGTGATTTTCCAAAGTTGACTGAAATTACATACCTGTTCTGTCTTGGACTGGATGATGCAGCGACTTGAGGCTAGAATTTGACTAACTTGTGATTCGAATCTTGTAAGCATGTCTTCTAAGTAATTGTACCCCTTTGAGTGTATTTTCCGATGGTATAAATTTTATCAATTTTGGGCTTAAGACTTGTGAGATATGATATTTCCAATGAGGGTGCGCAAAACTGGAAAATCCTGTTTTCCTAGAATTAGTTTTATTTTCCTTTTTCCTCTTAGATTTGAAGTTAGTGGATCATAGTAAGTATGGTTTTGGGTAGATACAAAGGGTTTTGGATCGTTCATGTCTTTAAGACCACCAACTACCTTTTCACTCCAAAATTTCACTTTTGTATTGCTTTGGTAATTTACTTGGTTAGACGTGTGACTCGTAATCGAGTCTCACTTGTTTTACCTTGTTGGTTTAGGACGTGCCGGTGACCCAAGTACCTCGAGGGGAAACGTTTGAAGTTATTTGTGTGAACTGGTGAGTGTACCACTCCCCTCACTTGTTGCCTAACTTTGTATATGTGCTTGCAAATTGTAACTTGAATGACTGTACCATCTGTTTGTCCGGTGTGAGACGAGGGTGTACTTTATCACACTCGTTCTCTGGCCTGTGTGACTTGTTTCCTGTATATGTACTTGACTCTGTTACTTGTGTCTTCTATGGATCTCATGTACACCTGAATCTGTTATTGATACTTGATATGATGTCGTTTGGACGCGTATCCAACGACCTTCCTGTGCCTGTTAACTCTGAGCTCAACCTCATGGGTAGTTACTTGATTCGACCCAGCAAGGGCTTGGTCGAGGAAATTAACGAACCATGGGTGCCTGTTCTTTGGAAATCCTGGGTATATGAGACTCTAGATTTCCGGTATACTCGAGTATTACCAATCTTTATTACTGCTGAGGTGTTCGGGCCCGGTAGGGGGTTGTTTGGTGGGCGGAGTCGGCGTAAAGCGGTGTTCTACTGGACGGGTTACTTATTTGAAAGTTGGCGGAGTGCCAACTACTATTTGGTCAAGTTCGGATAAAGCAACGAGAACTTTGGCTCCTGAGAGCCACCTGTATCCTTTACACTTGATGTGTCTATATACTTCCCTATTTGGTGTGCATAACTGTATGATTGATACGTGAAATGCCATGATCCATGACTACTTGTGCTTTTGGTACCTCATTGAGCGAAAGCTCACCCCCTTCCCGTTATCTTTGTTTTCCTTACAGGGAACAACTCTTTTGAAGAAAGGGTCAAGCTAGTGTAAATGTTCTTTTGTAACGCCTTTTGTAATTAAACCCTAATGTGGGATTTGAACATGTCATTTTGAATCGTAAAACCCTAAAGTGGGTTGTGTGTATATATTTGCTCATGTATATATGATGTATTTTCTTGGAAATGTACTTGTCTATGTTTATTCAAAGTTTCGATATGTTTGGATCGCGTTCGGACAAGTTCGGACGGCAAACGCGAAAGAAAAGATTTCCGGCCGGATTGTGACGTGGCAGTCACTGTTCATGTTCGTCCCGTTTTCGTTTTCGTTTCGCGCGCTTATTGTTAGCTTTACTTAACGATAGACTTTTCGAACGTTTAGAAATGCTGGAAATGAATGTTTTAACCCTAATGAAGGGTTCTTTACACTTGGTTTAGCACGTGTGACCGATTAGTAGTCCTGGCGAGAGCTGGGCAGGCGGTCCGCCGAACCCTTTGGTTCGCCTTAGGGTGAGGTGGGGCTGTCACAAGTGGTATCAGAGCCACGTCGCGTGGTCTCTGCGCGGAGTGAGCTTGGGCCGAGTGGTGTTATGGTCTTGACTTTGTAATGCGTTCAAAGGATTAAGTACTTTTCTTGGGCGTAAGCTACGAATCGTGTAAGTTATAAGTGTAAAAATCCTTAATATGGGACTTGAGGAAGATAGGTATGTATGTCGGGTAGGAATCTTTAATATAGATGATTTACTCTTGGGACCGGCCGGCTCGAGTTGTGAAATATCTTATTTTGGATTCTTGCGCCCGAATACGCATGAGATGAGGGCCTAGGTTAGAATGACTTGGGCAGACTAGAACGTGATTCTATGGTACTTTGAATGACATATTGGGGTTTCATTAAGTGCGGTTAGCCTGTTTAAGATATAAACCATGTTATTCTTGTAGGCTTGGGTGGAGCTCGTAGAGCAGCTTGAGATGAGCCATGTTTGACTCTGTGAGAGGGTAGTCACGAGAAGGGAAAATCTCTTAGTTAGTTGTTTCGTACTCTTGGGCTCAGCTTGTACATTATATTATGGAGAACTCCGATGCTTTCATGGGATTTCTTTTATCCGCATTTGACTGACTGCTACTGTGTGAGTTGTCTGATAAAATTGCATTATATGTATATTTGCTTTTGAGTTGTGTCTGCTTTTGTTACTTGTGTCTGCATATATTTGTTTTAATATTATATTCGCGTTTCAACCCTAGATTGGTTAGACCTATGGAAGGGACTCGTAGTGGCCGAGGCCGTGGTCGCGGTAATAGGCAACCTTCGACTGATAGGGTTAATCGGGAACCCACACCTGAGCTTAATCCTGAACCTAGAATCGACCCGAATGTGCAAGTGGCCGCCGCAATTCAAAGAATAACTGACTTGTTGGCCCACGTAGTGGAGCATCAGGGCCAACACCCTCCCCATAACCCTGGAAACCCTGGTGAGCATGTTGAGAGCGAAGATCGAGCTCTCGAAAGGTTTCAAAAGTTCTCCCCGCCGAAATTTCTGGGAGGACCGGATCCGGACGTGGCCGAACGGTGGCTGGAGAAAATGGTAGACATTTTTGCGGCCCTACATTATTCGGAGGAGAGACAGGTTACTTTTGCTGTCTTTCAATTGGAGGGAGCTGCCCGTTCCTGGTGGAACGTTATACGTATGAAGTGGGAAAGAGAAACCACGCCACGGACATGGGCAAACTTTATCCGAGAATTCAATGTAAAATACTTCCCACCTTTAGTCCAGGAGAAGAAGGAGGATGAGTTCCTTAGGTTGCGCCAGGGCACGCAATCGGTGGCCGAGTACGAGAGTCAGTTTACACGGTTGTCTAAGTTTGCGCCTGAATTGATTGTAACTGAACAAAGACGGATAAGACGTTTTATCCAAGGATTGAATGTTGAGATTCAAAAGGACCTAGCTGTAGCCCAACTTAGTACTTTTAGTGACGCCGTGGAGAAAGCCCAGCGAGTTGAAAATGCGAGGGTACAAGTTAGAAACTTTCAAACCAAGAAAAGGGGATTTCCTGGGAGTGACTTGGAACAAGAAGATAAGAGTGCGCCATCTAAATTTGAAAAGGGAAATGGAGGAACGCGATTTCCGGGGACATCAGGAAGTATCACACAGGAAGGCTCGACCTCTGCTTCTCGTGGTTCCTGCGGGTACTGTGGGAAGCCAAACCACACGGAGGATGTCTGCTGGAAGAAAGGAAGAAAATGCCTACGATGCGGAAGTGCAGATCATCACATCGCGAATTGCCCAAGCCTGTCTCGAGAAGGGAGTGAGAACCGGCAACCGACCAAACCCAATTCCAACCAGTTGAAAGGGGAAGGGACTGGACCGAAGGTGTCGGCTCGGGCATATTCCCTAGAGTCACATCAAGACCTTGACTCGTATGATGACGTGGAAGGTAAGAAAAATTTCGAGGACGAAATTTCTTTAAGAGGAAGAGAGTGTGAGAACCCGAAATTTTTCCTTATTTCTAGGTTTTAATTTATTTCCTTGCACCGTTTTCCACATTTTCTTTATTCTATGAATTTTCTGGACATTTTTATGAGCAAATAGGGTTTTAAACATATTTTTCTAGTATAAGTCAATTTACGAGATTTTTGGAACGAATAGTGGACGTGGGACCCGCTAGTGCGTTAAGTGAGAGAAATTCGACCAATTAGGTCAAGTTTTGCGTACTGAGATTTAATTACTAGGTGTTAGTAGGTGACTAGAGGTTACCTAGAGGAATTAATCATGGTGAGACAAGAGGATAGGAGTGAAATTAATAAGGTGCCACGTGTCGCAATTTCATTCGAGGTTGGACTTTGACCATTTTTTTCACCTTTACCAAAAGGCTAATTTTGACCAAATTCTCTCTCATTTTCTTCCTCTTGTGGCCGAGCAACATAGAGAGAAAAAGAAGAAAAAGAAAGCTTCATCTTGTCCCATTTCCTTGAGTGATCTTGCAAACCAACCGTTTAAATTCCAACTTACTCCATAAAAACACCTTGCTAAGGTAGATTGAAGCTATTGGTGGAGGAAAATTGGTGTCTAAGCTCCTAAGCTTCAAGCTTTGTTGAGGGAAGAGGTATTTTACTTGGAAACTTTCCTTTTGGTTCCATTAATGTCAAATTAAGAGCCTATGGTGGCTTAATAGTTGGATTCATGGATAAATTGGTGGTTTATTTGAAAGTTTAGTGAATTTCTGATTTTATTGGAATTTTTCTGTTTTATATAAGAAATGTTAGTTAGCCTTGGATTTATGGTTTAAAATTGAGCCAAATGGAGCTCTTGTGTGTGAATTGTGATCAATTGTGAAAATTTCCAGCTTTGCACAAAATTTCAGATTTAGGGTTTTGGGAATTGGGGCTTTTCTATAATTGTCTAATTAAGGTGCAATTGATGGTGAATGAAGGGTATTGTGACCCTAATGGTGGTTAATGACTAGTTTATGATTGAATTGGTTGGTTTGGATGTTTGCTTGTAGGATGGAAAGTTGGAAAATTAGGCGAAGTGCTGTCAAAATTTCCGCAGGAATTCCTGAGCAGTCTCGGGAAATCTGTTATAACTCGATGTAGGAATATCGGAATTAAGTTCTGTTTGTTGCATTTTAAACTAGACTCATAGGGCTACAAACCGTGTGAATTTCAGACCCTAGTTCTGTCTGTGTGAATTATAGTGATTTTCCAAAGTTGACTGAAATTACATACCTGTTCTGTCTTGGACTGGATGATGCAGCGACTTGAGGCTAGAATTTGACTAACTTGTGATTCGAATCTTGTAAGCATGTCTTCTAAGTAATTGTACCCCTTTGAGTGTATTTTCCGATGGTATAAATTTTATCAATTTTGGGCTTAAGACTTGTGAGATATGATATTTCCAATGAGGGTGCGCAAAACTGGAAAATCCTGTTTTCCTAGAATTAGTTTTATTTTCCTTTTTCCTCTTAGATTTGAAGTTAGTGGATCATAGTAAGTATGGTTTTGGGTAGATACAAAGGGTTTTGGATCGTTCATGTCTTTAAGACCACCAACTACCTTTTCACTCCAAAATTTCACTTTTGTATTGCTTTGGTAATTTACTTGGTTAGACGTGTGACTCGTAATCGAGTCTCACTTGTTTTACCTTGTTGGTTTAGGACGTGCCGGTGACCCAAGTACCTCGAGGGGAAACGTTTGAAGTTATTTGTGTGAACTGGTGAGTGTACCACTCCCCTCACTTGTTGCCTAACTTTGTATATGTGCTTGCAAATTGTAACTTGAATGACTGTACCATCTGTTTGTCCGGTGTGAGACGAGGGTGTACTTTATCACACTCGTTCTCTGGCCTGTGTGACTTGTTTCCTGTATATGTACTTGACTCTGTTACTTGTGTCTTCTATGGATCTCATGTACACCTGAATCTGTTATTGATACTTGATATGATGTCGTTTGGACGCGTATCCAACGACCTTCCTGTGCCTGTTAACTCTGAGCTCAACCTCATGGGTAGTTACTTGATTCGACCCAGCAAGGGCTTGGTCGAGGAAATTAACGAACCATGGGTGCCTGTTCTTTGGAAATCCTGGGTATATGAGACTCTAGATTTCCGGTATACTCGAGTATTACCAATCTTTATTACTGCTGAGGTGTTCGGGCCCGGTAGGGGGTTGTTTGGTGGGCGGAGTCGGCGTAAAGCGGTGTTCTACTGGACGGGTTACTTATTTGAAAGTTGGCGGAGTGCCAACTACTATTTGGTCAAGTTCGGATAAAGCAACGAGAACTTTGGCTCCTGAGAGCCACCTGTATCCTTTACACTTGATGTGTCTATATACTTCCCTATTTGGTGTGCATAACTGTATGATTGATACGTGAAATGCCATGATCCATGACTACTTGTGCTTTTGGTACCTCATTGAGCGAAAGCTCACCCCCTTCCCGTTATCTTTGTTTTCCTTACAGGGAACAACTCTTTTGAAGAAAGGGTCAAGCTAGTGTAAATGTTCTTTTGTAACGCCTTTTGTAATTAAACCCTAATGTGGGATTTGAACATGTCATTTTGAATCGTAAAACCCTAAAGTGGGTTGTGTGTATATATTTGCTCATGTATATATGATGTATTTTCTTGGAAATGTACTTGTCTATGTTTATTCAAAGTTTCGATATGTTTGGATCGCGTTCGGACAAGTTCGGACGGCAAACGCGAAAGAAAAGATTTCCGGCCGGATTGTGACGTGGCAGTCACTGTTCATGTTCGTCCCGTTTTCGTTTTCGTTTCGCGCGCTTATTGTTAGCTTTACTTAACGATAGACTTTTCGAACGTTTAGAAATGCTGGAAATGAATGTTTTAACCCTAATGAAGGGTTCTTTACACTTGGTTTAGCACGTGTGACCGATTAGTAGTCCTGGCGAGAGCTGGGCAGGCGGTCCGCCGAACCCTTTGGTTCGCCTTAGGGTGAGGTGGGGCTGTCACATCGGTGGAACAATCAAGGTCAAGCACAAGATTGCTCAAAAACCCTTGCCAAAGCAAGTAAAGGATTGAATCTCTCAATGGAAGAGAAAACAAAACTAAGTGTTTGTTATCAAAAATTGCGTACCCCGTTAACCTTACAAAGTGAGCCTTTATATAGGCTAAAGAGCTAATGAAACCCTAGGTTAGACTGAGGGGAGAGGGGCGGCCATACTTAATGGCTAAATGAGCCGAATGGGCCGAACCCCTTTATTGGGGAAAACAATAAGAGACTAACTAATGGGCTAGAGCCACTAACAATCATCACTTGGCTCCTTATGGGCTTGGATCAATATGTAGGCAACTCGGTGATCCATTTCCAAGCTTTCAATATTCCTATGGACCCCTTGTTGGGCTTGTACGTTTCGAACAAGGGCTTGAAGTGACTCCTTGAAGCGCTTGGCCCGTGCACGTGTGACTAGGCCCAATAGAACTCGAACTGGGTCATTACTTGGGCTAAAGTCCGTGCACACATCACGAGTACGCGGGAGTTGAGGGCAATACTAAGGACTTGCGATCTTTATTGCGGGGAGCAGGAATGGGCTCATGTTTGGTGAGAGTAAGTACAAGGGGTTAACGGATGTCTAGTTCGGATAGTAAGAGAAGTGAGAGATCGGTTGGGGAATATTTTAACCGAGTGTGGGATGGCATGTTGTGTTTCTTCTTGTTTTGCCCCTGTATTGTTACTGTATGTATTTGACTTGTGGCATTTCAATATTCACATGTATAGTACTTGCTGCACTTGATTTTGTTTAACTTGATATGTTTTCTTGCATATTTGGTGTGTTATATCTTGCTATTTTAGTCAATTTACTTTGTTTGTATACTAAATCACCTTTTGGAAAAAAAAATTTCGAGGACGAAATTTCTTAAGGGGGAGAGAGTGTGAGAACCCGAAAATTTTCACATTTTCCAAGTATTATTTTATTTCTTTGCGTATATTTTTATACTGTCCTTTAAAATATTAAATTTTCTATACATTTTATAAGTAAGTACAGTTTTTAAATCATTTTTCTGGTATAAGTTAGTGTACGTTAAATTGAAGTGCATTATTGAATGTGGGACCCGCTAGTGCGATATAATTTTGACGATTAGGTGATGAAATATTAAGTGTTATTATTTTCCAAGGTGCTAGGAGATTATTAGAGGTTAGCTATACAGATGAATCATTGAGGGAGAGAAGATAAGCTTAGAACCTTCAAGAAACCAAGTGTCATGCCTTCATTGGAAGTTGGACTTTTGACCAAAGATATTAACTTTCCTAAAATCCAATTTTGACCCAAAATTCCTTTCATTTTTCACCTTCTTGGCTGAACTCCTTGAGGAGAAAAACAAGAAAAACAAGAAAAACTTCTTCAATTTCTAGCTCCCAACCTTGCTCAAATCTTGAGATTTAGCCAACCAAATTAGAAACTACTCCATACAAGTGATCACTAAGGAAGTCTAAAGGCTTTGGTGGAGTTTTTTTGGAGGAGGAAAGACTAAGCTACCATTTTCTTTGAGGTTCCAAGGTAATTTCCTAAGAGCATCCCTCTTTGCTTCCAATAGTTGTAAATTAGTGGCTTGCGGTTGCCACTTTAGTTGTTTTATGCAATATTTCTTGATTAGAAGTGGTGATATGTGGATTTTCAGTTTTATAGTGAATTTTTCTGGCCCATACATGAAGCTTAATGGTTGGCCATGTTTTATTAGCTTTGATATGAGAAATATCTAGTGTTTTGGTATAGTTTCAATTGCCTAAAGAAATTTCAGCTTGGGGTGCATCAATTTTAGCTTTAGGGTTTCTAATCTGAGCATGATTAGGGTTTCTAATTAGGGCTTTATGGTTGGTTGGTTGTGAAGCTACCAATTGGTTGTATTTTAATGGTGTTTGATAGCTTATGATTTGTATGTGAAATTGTGGTTGAAAGTTATAGATTGGTGGTTGGTTTAGCATGGAAAAAGTAAAGGAAAACAAAGGGAGGTGCTTGTCAAAATTTTCGCAGGAACCCTTGAGCAGTTTGGGAAATTTGTTATAATTTGATGTAAAAAATATCATAATTAAGTTCCGTTTGTTGCGTTTTAAACTAGATTCATAGAGTTATAAACCGTGAAAATTTCAGACGCCTAGTTCTCGTACTGTGTGATTTATGGGGATTTTCCAAAGTTGACTGCAACATTACATACCTGCTCTGTCTTTTACTGGATAAAGCAGCGACTTGATGCTCGAATTTGACTGACTTGTGATCTGAATCTTATAAATGTATCTTCTGAGAAATTGTACCCCTTTGAGTCTATTTTCCGACGGTATAAATTTTATTAATTTTGGACTTAAGAATTTTGAGATATGATTTTTCAAATGGTGGTGCGCAAAACTGGAAAATTCTGTTTTCTTAAGAACAATGCTTACTTTCATTTTGCACCTTAAGTTTGGAATTAGTAAATCTTTGTAGGTATGGTTTTGGTAGAAAGTGAGGGATTTTGGGGTCATTCACGTCCTTAGGACCAACCGTTACCTTTTACTCCAAAACCACCTTTTATCTCTTTGTACTAGTAGTTATTCGGATTTTCTTTGATTCACCAAACATTTTGATGGTTGAACCTTAATATTTTCTCATGGTTACTCTTAGGGTTCCTTGGTGATTAAGGGTGTTATCCGGAAGGATAATTTGGACGTTACTTTGCTTAAACGGGTGAGTGTTCTATATACGTTTTGTTTTTAATGACTATGTGAATTATTGTGACTATTTGGATGGTTGCTTTAATAAGTGATTGATGTACGTTATGTTTCCAACGTTTTAAAAATGAATTTTACTAGGCGAGTGTGTACTTTATCGCACTCGACCTAAATGAACGTGAAATTTTCAATGATTGAATGATTAAATGCTACTTGTGCATGAATGTAAGCCTTTTGGCTGAACTGGGCCCTTGCCCTTCGTTACCGGTTGACTTGAGCCAGAAGCGGACTCGGTCGGGCGACTAGTGACCCTGGGTGAATGTTTGGTATACTCGAGTATGACCACGAAGTCTGGAGAAGACTGGCCAATGAACTGGCCAGAAAGGGGAGATGAAATGAATGAACGAACGACAAGAAAATGAAGGGGTTTTTACTTACAAACATGTTTTTAATGATTGGAGGAATAAGGAAAAATGTTAGGTGAATGAATGAACGAAGGGCTCCTCGTGAGCATGTATCCTTTTAATGAATGTGTTACTATTGCTTTTATATTGTAAATGTTTTCTGGATCACTTGTTATTACATGATTAATGTCCTTGTTTAATTGTTTGGCTATGTATATAGAACCTCGCTGGGCTTTTAGCTCATTCCACGCCATTTGTTTTCCTTTCAGGGATTGCAAGCAAGGGCGAGAGACCTGTATAGAATAGTCTAGTCCTTTTTGAATTGTTATGTTTTTGCGTTTGTTCTCGCTTTAGTGCTTGGTTAGGGTTGGATGTATTGAGAATTTTAAGTTTTTGAGATATTTGGGACTGTACATCTGGTTGAGATTCGGATGAATGTAAGTATACGTTTCAAGTTTGGGAATTTTTTCGCTTTCCTCGAGGTTATATCTTATTTTGTTCGGAGAGAGTGATCGAGTCCTGGCGCGAGCTGGGCAGGCGGTCCACCGAACCCTTTGATTCGCCTTAGGGGAAGGTGGGGCTGTCACACTTAACCTGCGACACAGCAACTACACTCGAAGGCGATGCCTTATCGAGTTCATCAGCATTCAAGAGCACATGTTTATAGAGCACCAGTAACAAATGCTGATTAGATTGCACAACTTTCCTAACGTCCTTAGCCTTTATTATCATGTTTTGTTTTCTAGTGTTTGACTTAACCAATGCTTGTTCATTTGGAACACTAGTGACAACACTCTTCCCTTGGCCGATTGCTCAAACGTAGGGGTCGAGCAATTTCCAGATTCGGCCCCTTTTTGTTTTCTCTCTTGTCGGTCTAAGTCACTTTCTCTTTGCAATTTAAGTTGGTCCTCATACACTTGTGAAGGTGTGAGAGGTGTTAGGACCATTCTTTTACCATTGTGCAGAAGAGTATATTTGTTAGACCTACTGTCAAAAGTAACATGCTTATCAAATTGCCATGGCCTGCCTAGTATCACATGAGTAGCATGCATAGGTACAATATCGCATATGACTTCATCACAGTACTGACCAATCGAAAAGGAAGGCGTACCTGCTTGTAGACACAGATTTCGCCGTCTTCACTTAACTCTTGAAGTCGATAGGGATGCGGATTTTTGGTTGTGGGCAGCCCTAAGCTCTCCACCATGATCAAACTTGCCACATTAGTGCAACTTCCACCGTCGATTATGAGACTGCACACCTTGTCATTTATTTTACACCTAGTGTAAAACAAGTTTTCACGCTATAATTGCTCATCCTCCTTAACACGGGCGGTTAGCACTCTCCTCGCGACCAGGCAACCAATTTCACCCTGGACCGCCGAACATTCTTCCTCGGCTGAGTCACCCTCGCCTCCTCCGTGGTCAATCCGGGCATCTCCTCCTTGGTCAATCCTCGCCCTCCTCCTTGTCAATCCGGGCATCTCCTCACAATCGTCATCATCAGATACGACTTCTCCATTGTGAGTGATGAGCATGACCCTATGATTCGGACATTGAGATTGGATATGTCCGAATCCTTGGCATTTGAAGCACTTAATGTCCCTACTCCTAGGCTTAGGAGTCTCTTGAGCAGGCCTTGAAGTGGACCTAGATGCATCAGCAAACTGGTTAGGGGTAAAATGGGAATCTCGGTTAGGAGCATTACCTTGAACTCGACTAGTTGGAGTGGGTGTAGCCGAATTTCCAGCTTCGTGGGTTGCCCTCCGTGGTTGGTTACCCCTCCATGGAATCGAGTTGGAAGTTTGGAAGGTGCGGGCCCTCGCCTCAATTTCTTTCCCCTTTCGGCCTTGATAGTTAATTCAAGAAGGTCATGCATGTCCAAGTAATATTAGAGCTCCAAGGCTTCTTGTAGGTGAATTTGGAACCTTCTAAAGGTTGTTACAAGAAGGAAAGGGGTTTTCCAAAAGGTTTCCAAAACTAACCAGATTTGCGCAAACCTTCTTGGATAGAATTTGGAAGTTACTAAAAGTTGTTTCAACAAAAGGTTTTCTAAAGGTTTCCAAAAACTAACTTGTTTCCAAATCAATTAGGAAACTAAGTGGACAGCTTGGGTACTTTTTTCTAATTCCACTTGGACAAGCTCCTACATTTTAGGACTACGGTTTCGTTGGCTTCCTTTTCACACTAGCGCTAGTTTCCATTTCTGTCCGCCACTAGAAAGCTTCCAAACCGTGCATCCTTGTTCCATTTTGCATCCCATTTGTGTCTTGTTTTCTTGTTACTTTTGTGGAAAGTTTGGGGAACCATTTTTGGATTTTTGCACGGCATTTCTCAACTACTCAAACCGGCAAGGTAAGGATTTTTGTAAGCTTATTTGAGTGCTTTGAGTGATACACGAGTGATGAGCACATACACGTGAGCTTAGTGTGTCGTGAGGAATCTCTTTTTCTTTGCTAACCATTTTGGCAGGTCACGTAATCATGCCTAGGGGAGTTGCCTCTTACTCATACAACCAAGATTCTTGGAGAATGAGCCTCTCAAGAGGAGGGGTTCGAAGCGGCCTACTCCCAAGACTCTACTAGTTCCATGGAAATCTAGTTCACAACATGAGTTTCGTTCACTCCGAGAGGAGATGGAACGTTACCGTGCTTCGTGTGTATATGAAAGGTATAAACGAGATTGTGATGAGTATGAGAAGGAGCAAAGAAGTTTGCGCAGAGCATCTAAATCGAGGTCAACTCAAGCAAACGAGATTCATCTAAGAAGTACCTTGACCATCAAGACAAGGAGTTCGAGAATTCTCGAATTGAGTCAAGGCTTCGTGAATCAAGAGATGATTTCTGAAGTCGGACTAAAGCATTGGTTGATTCTATGATGGAAAGAATTAGCCAAGTGCTGGATTCACACTTAGAGCAACTTAATCATGTGTCAACCGGTGCTAATAAAGGAAAAGTTCATTCTAGTTCCTCGTTGATTGAAGAGCCAAATATGAATGAGTTGCAGCCGAGCCATGAACATGAGCTAGACAATGAAAATCAAAACTCAAGTGCAATGAATGAACAATGGCCCGAGAAGAATGGAGTGGGAAAAGGCAAGAATAATTTGGCCTTAGTGAAGAGTAAAGAGGAGGAGGTTGGCCATGTTTTGCAAAAGTTTGAAAGTGTGAACGTTTTGTTTGGCTAACCGGCTAGCATGTGTTTTGTTTAGTATCTCTCTTCTTTTGTACAGATTAACAAAGTCAAGTAGAGTTGGTCATGGAGAAGTTCTATTCCGAAGTCACTTGGACTGTGAGAACCCGAAAATTTTCACATTTTCAAGTATTATTTTATTTCTGTGCTTATATTTTATACTGTCCTTTGAAAATATTAAATGTTTTGTACATTTTACAAGTAAGTACAATTTTTAAATCATTTTGCTAGTACAAGTTAGTGTGCGTAACTTGAAGTGCATTTGTTCGATGTGGGGCCCGCTAGTGCGATATAATTTTGCCGATTAAGTGATGAAATATTAAGTGACATTATTTTCCAAGGTGCTAGGAGATGATTAGAGGTTAATTAGGTAGACTAATTATTGGAAGTGGGAAGATAAGCTTAAAACCTAAAGGACGCCACGTGTCGCCAACCGATTGGAGGAAACTTGCCTAACTTTCTCAACCTTTACCAAAACCCAAAATTTGACCTAAAATTCCCTCATTTCTTCCCTTGCCTTGGCCGGAACCTTATGAAGAGAAAAACAAGGAAAAACCTCTTCCATTTCTAGCTTCTAATCTTGGCCAAATCTTGAGTTTTAACCGACCAAATTTGAAATCTATTCCCATACAAGTGCTAGCTAAGGGAAATTGAAGGCCTTGGTGGAGTTGTTTTGCGAGGAGGAAGTCTAAGCTACCAACTTTCTTTGAGGTTTGAAGGTAAGGTTGCTAAGAACATCCTTTTTGTTTCCAATAGTTGCAAATTAGTGGCCTATGGTGGCTTGCTAACATGATTAATGGATGATTTTGTGGATTAGTGGAGAGTTGGTTAGATTTCTGATTTAGTGTGAATGCTTCTGCCCTAATCTGATCAGTGTTGTTCGGTCATGATGGAGGCCGAATTGGACTTAGCTTAAAACATGAAGGTTGTAGAGAATTGAGTGTAGATTATGCCTGTAAAATTTCAGCTCAATCGAAGCACTGTAGCCTGTGAAATGACTATTTTACCCCTGCTGCCCTGTTTCTGTCCGAGAATGGTAATCAGCCTCTGTAATTGGCTCTTTTGGCTGGGAAGATGAATGAATTAGCTTTTGATGCCTTCTTAAGAGTTGTAGCCTTGTATCTTAGCTTTCATATGGCTTTGGAATCAACTGAATTGGAGTTGTGTGTGCTGAGTTATGATGGAATATTTGGGCCTGGTTTTGGATGGCTGTAAAGCTTCAATTGGTTGCATTTTAAGGGTGTTTGATAGCTTATGGTTTGTATATGAAATTGTGATTGAATGGTATGATTTGGTGGTTGGGTTGTAGCATGGAAAGTAAGGAAAAACAAGGGGAAATGCTGTCCGTTTATTTTCTTGAACTTGAGTGAATGGAAATGAGGTTTGAAAGGTGATTTTTGGAATGCGATTGAACTTCCTTGCTTAGAACATTCTTAGTTTCACTTGAGTAGTGTTATGTGAGGCCATTTACTTGCAATTGTACGTTTCCCATTTGTACCATAATGTTTGGTTCCAATTGTCGAGTTTCGAACTTCAAATACGTGTTCATTTTCGTTCCGAAACAAAAGGAGTGGCCTAGGGTTTCTCGGCCACAAAACCTAATTTAACGCGCAAGGTTTTAAAGTGTGAATTCAAGGTATTTAATTACCTTTCTCATATGATTTTTAACCAAGATACTTGTTATACATTAATTCTTTGCAAATGTGGTTAGTTTTGAGCCAAAAAACACGTTTTACGAAAAATGAGGAAAAACTACTGTTCATTATCCGGCCGTGTAGCCGGCCAAGTTCTGGCCAGATTCTGAACGTGGCACTGTTCCAAATTTTCCGATGAAATTTTCTAAAAACTCTTTGGAGGTTAATTCTATGGTTGGTTTGGGAAACCTTTAGTTACTCATTTCCTTTGATCAAAATGTACTCTTCCACTTCTAAAATCATAACTTTTACTTTGTATTAATTTTTTTCGGATTTCTTTGACTCACCCACCATATTTTGATGATAGAACCATAATGTATTCTCTTGATTACTCTTAGGGTTTCTTGGAGACTAGGGTTGAGATCCGGAGGGATACTTTGGACGTTTTGCTTGCTTAGGTGAGTGTTCTATATACGTTATGTTTCATTGACTATGTGGCTAGTTGAATACTTGATTAAATGTTAAATGTTCTCAATGATTGCAAAAATGATTTTACTAGGCGAGTGTGTACTTTAATCGCAACTCGCCCAAATGAACCGTGACATTGGAATGATTGAATGATTAAATGTTACTTGGTGCATGAATGTAAGCCTTCTGGCTGAACTGGGCCCTTGCCTTTTGTTACTGGTCGACTCGAGCCAGAAGCGGACTCGGTCGGGCGATTAGTGACTCTGGGTTAATGTGAATGTTTGGTATACTCGAATATGACCATGAAGTTTGGGAGGACTGGCAGTGCGCTGGCCAGAAGGGGAAGAACGAAATGAACGAATGAATGGCAAGAATGACGGAGGGATTTCAATGACAAATGAAATTTTTCTAAATGATTGAAGGAATGGATGGTCGATGAACGAACGAACGAATGGCTTCACGTATCCTTTTAATGAATGTGTTACTCTTGCTTTATATTGTAAATGTTATCTGGATTACTTGTTGTTACGTGCTAATGTCCTTGTTTAATTGCTAGTTGAGTATATAGAACCTCGCTGGGGCTTTTAGCTCATTCCACGTCTTTTGTTTTCCTTAACAGGGGTTGCGAGCAAGGGCGAGAGACCTGTATAGTATAGTTTAGCCTTTTGTATTGTTTTGGCTTTTGATCTGCGTTCTAGTGCTTGATTAGGGTTGGAATGTACTAAGAATTTAAAGCTTATGTATACATTTGGGACTGTATATTGGTTGAGCTTGGGATAAATGTAAGTATATGTTTCAAGTCTGGGTTTCGTTTCCGCTTATTCTCGAGGCTTTATCCTTACTTTCTTTGATGTTGAGTGAACGAGTCCTGGCGAGAGCTGGGCAGGCGGTCCGCCGAACCCTTTGGTTCGCCTTAGGGGAAGGTGGGGCTGTCACAGGTGGTATCAGAGCTGCTTCGCGTGGTCTCTGCGCGGAGTGATCTTGGGCCAAGTGGTGTATGGTCCTGATTCCGTGAATAAGTGTGAAGGACTAAGTGCTCTTTTGAGCATAAGTTATGAATCGTGCTTGTTATAAGTGTAAATCCTTTTCATGGTACTTGAGGACCATAGATATGTACGTCAGGTAGGAATCTCGCTTGTAGATAATTTACTCTTGGGACTGTCCAGCTCGAGTGGCGAATTATCTCGGATTCTTGTACCTGAGTACGCGGGTGGTACTACGGATTTGCGATCTTTCGTGGGAAACAGGATTGGGCTAATGTTTAGTGAAAGTACGTGTAAAGTGTTAACGGATGTATATAGTTCGGATAGTAAGGGAAGTGAGAGATCGGATGGGGAAGTGTTTAGCCGAGTGTGGTATGGCACGTCGTGATTTTCCTTTGTTTTGCCCTGTACTGCTACTGTATATATTTGGTTACTATTGTGTGTATTTAACTTGTGACTTTTTAATTTGGCTTAATTTGTCTAACTTGATACGATTTCTTGCATATTTGGTGTGTTATATCTTGCCATTTTAGTCGATTTACTTTATTTGCATACTAAAACGCCTTTTGAAAAAAAAAAGAGAGAGAGAGAGAAAAGGGAATGGAAGGGAGACGTAGTCGTGGACGCGGACGTGGAGCTGGTCGTGGCCGTGGGGCTAGGCAAGCTCGAGAACCCAGTAAAGAAAGAGCAACAGTAACTGAGCAAGAGCGTGGGCCGAGGGTTGAGGCCGGAGATCAAGTCGCGACGGCGATACAACAAATGACAAATATCTAGCGCGATTGGTAGATCAACAAGGCCAATTGCAGTAAATCAACCCCAGAACCCTGAGATAAGAGAGGTAGGAGAAGATAGGGCTTTGGAAAGGTTTCAAAAGTTTAATCCTCCCAAATTCCTTGGAGGATCTGATCCAGATATAGCTGAACAGTGGTTAGAAGTAATGATTAACATCTTCGCCGCCCTAAACTACACGGAGCAAAGACAAGTGAACTTTGCTGTGTTTCAATTTGAAGGACCGGCCCGAGCATGGTGGAATGTTATTAGGGCCAAATGGGAGAGAGAACAAACTGCGTGGACATGGGTGAACTTCACACGGGAATTTTACGAGAAGTACCTCCCACCTCTGGTCCAAGAAAGGAGGGAAGACGAATTTATTGGGTTGCGTCAAGGACCCTGAGTGTGGCCGAATATGAGACGAAATTCACTAAATTATCCAAGTTCGCCTCTGAATTAGTGGTTACTGAGCGAAGAAGGATAAGGCGGTTCATCCAAGGCTTGAATTTGGAAATTCAAGAAGCTTTAGCGGCGGTTCAAGTTAATACCTTTACGGAAGCTCTTGAGAAAGCACAAAGAATTGAGGATGCAAAACACAAGTAAAAGCTTTTCAAGTGCGGAAAAGGGGCGCACCTAGTAGCATACCTGAAGAATCTGGGGAAAAGACAACGCCCTCCAAAGTGCCAAAAGTGAACCATTTCCCTCATCCACCCTGGACATTTGGAGCACTATATGAGGGATCTACAAAAGGAAGTCAGATAGTACCTGAGAAGACTTCTCGCGAAAGCCAAACCGTAATTCCTCGCTTGGCTTGTGACTATTGTGGAAAGGCAAACCACACTGAGAATGACTGTTGGAGAAAAGGGCGAAAGTGTTTGATCTGTGGGAGTGGTGAGCATCAGTTGAGTAATTGTCCGAAGAAACAGCCACGAGAGAATAGTATTCGATCAGTAGGTGGAACCCAGCCTAAACCGACTAACGAACGAGGGACCGATCAAAAGCACCGGCACAAGTATATGCCATAGAGCAGCAACAAGTTCTGGGGGCACATGAGGAAACGGAAGGTAAAATTTCGAGGACGAAATTTCTTAAGGGGGAGAGAGTGTGAGAACCCGAAAATTTTCACATTTTCAAGTATTATTTTATTTCTGTGCTTATATTTTATACTGTCCTTTGAAAATATTAAATGTTTTGTACATTTTACAAGTAAGTACAATTTTTAAATCATTTTGCTAGTACAAGTTAGTGTGCGTAACTTGAAGTGCATTTGTTCGATGTGGGGCCCGCTAGTGCGATATAATTTTGCCGATTAAGTGATGAAATATTAAGTGACATTATTTTCCAAGGTGCTAGGAGATGATTAGAGGTTAATTAGGTAGACTAATTATTGGAAGTGGGAAGATAAGCTTAAAACCTAAAGGACGCCACGTGTCGCCAACCGATTGGAGGAAACTTGCCTAACTTTCTCACCTTTACCAAAACCAAAATTTGACCAAAATTCCCTCATTTCTTCCCTTGCCTTGGCCGAACCTTATGAAGAGAAAAACAAGGAAAAACCTCTTCCATTTCTAGCTTCTAATCTTGGCCAAATCTTGAGTTTTAACCGACCAAATTGAAATCTATTCCATACAAGTGCTAGCTAAGGGAAATTGAAGGCCTTGGTGGAGTTGTTTTGCGAGGAGGAAGTCTAAGCTACCAACTTTCTTTGAGGTTTGAAGGTAAGGTTGCTAAGAACATCCTTTTTGTTTCCAATAGTTGCAAATTAGTGGCCTATGGTGGCTTGCTAACATGATTAATGGATGATTTTGTGGATTAGTGGAGAGTTGGTTAGATTTCTGATTTAGTGTGAATGTTTCTGCCCTAATCTTATCAGTGTTGTTCGTCATGATGGAGGCCGAATTGGACTTAGCTCAAAACATGAAAGTTGTAGAGAATTGAGTGTAGATTATGTAGCCTGTGAAATGACTATTTTACCCCTGCTGCCCTGTTTCTGTCCGAGAATGGTAATCAGCCTCTGTAATTGGCTCTTTGGCTGGGAAGATGAATGAATTAGCTTTTGATGCCTTCTTAAGAGTTGTAGCCTTGTATCTTAGCTTTCATATGGCTTTGGAATCAACTGAATTGGAGTTTGTGTGTGCTGAGTTATGATGGAATATTTGGGGCCTGGTTTTGGATGGCTGTAAAGCTTCAATTGGTTGCATTTTAAGGGTGTTTGATAGCTTATGGTTTGTATATGAAATTGTGATTGAATGGTATGATTTGGTGGTTGGGTTGTAGCATGGAAAGTAAGGAAAAACAAGGGGAAATGCTGTCCGTTTATTTTCTTGAACTTGAGTGAATGGAAATGAGGTTTGAAAGGTGATTTTGGAATGCGATTGAACTTCCTTGCTTAGACATTCTTAGTTTCACTTGAGTAAGTGTTATGTGAGCCATTTACTTGCAATTGTACGTTTCCATTTGTACCATAATGTTTGGTTCCAATTGTCGAGTTTCGAACTTCAAATACGTGTTCATTTTCGTTCCGAAACAAAAGGAGTGGCCTAGGGTTTCTCGGCCACAAAACCTAATTTTAACGCGCAAGGTTTTAAAGTGTGAATTCAAAGGGTATTTAATTACCTTTCTCATATGATTTTTAACCAAGATACTTGTTATACATTAATTCTTTGCAAATGTGTTAGTTTTGAGCCAAAACACGTTTTACGAAAAATGAGGAAAACTACTGTTCATTATCCGGCCGTGTAGCCGGCCAAGTTCTGGCCAGATTCTGACGTGGCACTGTTCCAAATTTTCGCGATGAAATTTTCTAAAACTCTTTTGAGGTTAATTCTATGGTTGGTTGGGAAAACCTTTAGTTACTCATTTCCTTTGATCAAAATGTACTCTTTCCACTTCTAAAATCATACTTTTACTTTGTATTAATTTTTTTCGGATTTCTTTGACTCACCGCCACAATATTTTGATGATAGAACCATAATGTATTCTCTTGATTACTCTTAGGGTTTCTTGGAGACTAGGGTTGAGATCCGGAGGGATACTTTGGACGTTTTGCTTGCTTAGGTGAGTGTTCTATATACGTTATGTTTCATTGACTATGTGGCTAGTTGAAATACTTGGATTAAATGTTAAATGTTCTCAATGATTGCAAAATGATTTTTAACTAGGCGAGTGTGTACTTTATCGCACTCGGCCCAAATGAACGTGACATTGGAATGATTGAATGATTAAATGTTACTTGTGCATGAATGTAAGCCTTCTGGCTGAACTGGGCCCTTGCCTTTTGTTACTGGTCGACTCGAGCCAGAAGCGGACTCGGTCGGGCGATTAGTGACTCTGGGTTAATGTGAATGTTGGTATACTCGAGTATGACCATGAAGTTTGGGAGGACTGGCCAGTGCGCTGGCCAGAAGGGGAAGAACGAAATGAACGAATGAATGGCAAGAATGACGGAGGGATTTTCAATGACAAATGAAATTTTTCTAAATGATTGAAGGAATGGATGGTCGATGAACGAACGAACGAATGGCTTCACGTATCCTTTTAATGAATGTGTTACTCTTGCTTTATATTGTAAATGTTATCTGGATTACTTGTTGTTACGTGCTAATGTCCTTGTTTAATTGCTAGTTGAGTATATAGAACCTCGCTGGGCTTTTAGCTCATTCCACGTCTTTTGTTTTCCTTAACAGGGGTTGCGAGCAAGGGCGAGAGACCTGTATAGTATAGTTTAGCCTTTTGTATTGTTTTGGCTTTTGATCTCGTTCTAGTGCTTGATTAGGGTTGGAATGTACTAAGAATTTAAAGCTTATGTATACATTTGGGACTGTATATTTGGTTGAGCTTGGGATAAATGTAAGTATATGTTTCAAGTCTGGGTTTCGTTTCCGCTTATTCTCGAGGCTTTATCTTACTTTCTTTGATGTGAGTGAACGAGTCCTGGCGAGAGCTGGGCAGGCGGTCCGCCGAACCCTTTGGTTCGCCTTAGGGGAAGGTGGGGCTGTCACAGGTGGTATCAGAGCTGCTTCGCGTGGTCTCTGCGCGGAGTGATCTTGGGCCAAGTGGTGTATGGTCCTGATTCCGTGAATAAGTGTGAAGGACTAAGTGCTCTTTTGAGCATAAGTTATGAATCGTGCTTGTTATAAGTGTAAATCCTTTTCATGGTACTTGAGGACCATAGATATGTACGTCAGGTAGGAATCTCGCTTGTAGATAATTTACTCTTGGGACTGTCCAGCTCGAGTGGCGAATTATCTCGGATTCTTGTACCTGAGTACGCGGGTGGTACTACGGATTTGCGATCTTTCGTGGGAAACAGGATTGGGCTAATGTTTAGTGAAAGTACGTGTAAAGTGTTAAACGGATGTATATAGTTCGGATAGTAAGGGAAGTGAGAGATCGGATGGGGAAGTGTTTAGCCGAGTGTGGTATGGCACGTCGTGATTTTCCTTTGTTTTGCCCTGTACTGCTACTGTATATATTTGGGTTACTATTGTGTGTATTTAACTTGTGACTTTTTAATTTGGCTTAATTTGTCTAACTTGATACGATTTCTTGCATATTTGGTGTGTTATATCTTGCCATTTTAGTCGATTTACTTTATTTGCATACTAAAACGCCTTTTGAAAAAAAAAAAAGAGAGAGAGAGAAAAGGGAATGGAAGGGAGACGTAGTCGTGGACGCGGACGTGGAGCTGGTCGTGGCCGTGGGGCTAGGCAAGCTCGAGAACCCAGTAAAGAAAGAGCAACAGTAACTGAGCAAGAGCGTGGGCCGAGGGTTGAGGCCGGAGATCAAGTCGCGACGGCGATACAACAAATGACAAATATCTTAGCGCGATTGGTAGATCAACAAGGCCAATTGCTAGTAAATCAACCCCAGAACCCTGAGATAAGAGAGGTAGGAGAAGATAGGGCTTTGGAAAGGTTTCAAAAGTTTAATCCTCCCAAATTCCTTGGAGGATCTGATCCAGATATAGCTGAACAGTGGTTAGAAGTAATGATTAACATCTTCGCCGCCCTAAACTACACGGAGCAAAGACAAGTGAACTTTGCTGTGTTTCAATTTGAAGGACCGGCCCGAGCATGGTGGAATGTTATTAGGGCCAAATGGGAGAGAGAACAAACTGCGTGGACATGGGTGAACTTCACACGGGAATTTTACGAGAAGTACCTCCCACCTCTGGTCCAAGAAAGGAGGGAAGACGAATTTATTGGGTTGCGTCAAGGGACCCTGAGTGTGGCCGAATATGAGACGAAATTCACTAAATTATCCAAGTTCGCCTCTGAATTAGTGGTTACTGAGCGAAGAAGGATAAGGCGGTTCATCCAAGGCTTGAATTTGGAAATTCAAGAAGCTTTAGCGGCGGTTCAAGTTAATACCTTTACGGAAGCTCTTGAGAAAGCACAAAGAATTGAGGATGCAAAAACACAAGTAAAAGCTTTTCAAGTGCGGAAAAGGGGCGCACCTAGTAGCATACCTGAAGAATCTGGGGAAAAGACAACGCCCTCCAAAGTGCCAAAAGTGAACCATTTCCCTCATCCACCCTGGACATTTGGAGCACTATATGAGGGATCTACAAAAGGAAGTCAGATAGTACCTGAGAAGACTTCTCGCGAAAGCCAAACCGTAATTCCTCGCTTGGCTTGTGACTATTGTGGAAAGGCAAACCACACTGAGAATGACTGTTGGAGAAAAGGGCGAAAGTGTTTGATCTGTGGGAGTGGTGAGCATCAGTTGAGTAATTGTCCGAAGAAACAGCCACGAGAGAATAGTATTCGATCAGTAGGTGGAACCCAGCCTAAACCGACTAACGAACGAGGGGACCGATCAAAAGCACCGGCACAAGTATATGCCATAGAGCAGCAACAAGTTCTGGGGGCACATGAGGAAACGGAAGGTAAAATTTCGA
This sequence comes from Coffea humblotiana, assembly GCA_023065735.1. Taxonomy (NCBI): domain Eukaryota; kingdom Viridiplantae; phylum Streptophyta; class Magnoliopsida; order Gentianales; family Rubiaceae; genus Coffea; species Coffea humblotiana. The sequence goes on along the minus strand of JACYVW010000076.1, from coordinate 149,572 downwards.
GGACGAAATTTCTTAAGGGGGAGAGAGTGTGAGAACCCGAAAATTTTCACATTTTCAAGTATTATTTTATTTCTGTGCTTATATTTTATACTGTCCTTTGAAAATATTAAATGTTTTGTACATTTTACAAGTAAGTACAATTTTTAAATCATTTTGCTAGTACAAGTTAGTGTGCGTAACTTGAAGTGCATTTGTTCGATGTGGGGCCCGCTAGTGCGATATAATTTTGCCGATTAAGTGATGAAATATTAAGTGACATTATTTTCCAAGGTGCTAGGAGATGATTAGAGGTTAATTAGGTAGACTAATTATTGGAAGTGGGAAGATAAGCTTAAAACCTAAAGGACGCCACGTGTCGCCAACCGATTGGAGGAAACTTGCCTAACTTTCTCACCTTTACCAAAACCAAAATTTGACCAAAATTCCCTCATTTCTTCCCTTGCCTTGGCCGAACCTTATGAAGAGAAAAACAAGGAAAAACCTCTTCCATTTCTAGCTTCTAATCTTGGCCAAATCTTGAGTTTTAACCGACCAAATTGAAATCTATTCCATACAAGTGCTAGCTAAGGGAAATTGAAGGCCTTGGTGGAGTTGTTTTGCGAGGAGGAAGTCTAAGCTACCAACTTTCTTTGAGGTTTGAAGGTAAGGTTGCTAAGAACATCCTTTTTGTTTCCAATAGTTGCAAATTAGTGGCCTATGGTGGCTTGCTAACATGATTAATGGATGATTTTGTGGATTAGTGGAGAGTTGGTTAGATTTCTGATTTAGTGTGAATGTTTCTGCCCTAATCTGATCAGTGTTGTTCGGTCATGATGGAGGCCGAATTGGACTTAGCTAAAACATGAAAGTTGTAGAGAATTGAGTGTAGATTATGCCTGTAAAATTTCAGCTCAATCGAAGCACTGTAGCCTGTGAAATGACTATTTTACCCCTGCTGCCCTGTTTCTGTCCGAGAATGGTAATCAGCCTCTGTAATTGGCTCTTTTGGCTGGGAAGATGAATGAATTAGCTTTTGATGCCTTCTTAAGAGTTGTAGCCTTGTATCTTAGCTTTCATATGGCTTTGGAATCAACTGAATTGGAGTTGTGTGTGCTGAGTTATGATGGAATATTTGGGCCTGGTTTTGGATGGCTGTAAAGCTTCAATTGGTTGCATTTTAAGGGTGTTTGATAGCTTATGGTTTGTATATGAAATTGTGATTGAATGGTATGATTTGGTGGTTGGGTTGTAGCATGGAAAGTAAGGAAAAACAAGGGGAAATGCTGTCCGTTTATTTTCTTGAACTTGAGTGAATGGAAATGAGGTTTGAAAGGTGATTTTGGAATGCGATTGAACTTCCTTGCTTAGACATTCTTAGTTTCACTTGAGTAGTGTTATGTGAGCCATTTTACTTGCAATTGTACGTTTCCATTTGTACCATAATGTTTGGTTCCAATTGTCGAGTTTCGAACTTCAAATACGTGTTCATTTTCGTTCCGAAACAAAAGGAGTGGCCTAGGGTTTCTCGGCCACAAAACCTAATTTTAACGCGCAAGGTTTTAAAGTGTGAATTCAAGGTATTTAATTACCTTTCTCATATGATTTTTAACCAAGATACTTGTTATACATTAATTCTTTGCAAATGTGTTAGTTTTGAGCCAAAAACACGTTTTACGAAAAATGAGGAAAAACTACTGTTCATTATCCGGCCGTGTAGCCGGCCAAGTTCTGGCCAGATTCTGACGTGGCACTGTTCCAAATTTTCCGATGAAATTTTCTAAAACTCTTTTGAGGTTAATTCTATGGTTGGTTTGGGAAAACCTTTAGTTACTCATTTCCTTTGATCAAAATGTACTCTTTCCACTTCTAAAATCATACTTTTACTTTGTATTAATTTTTTTCGGATTTCTTTGACTCACCCACATATTTTGATGATAGAACCATAATGTATTCTCTTGATTACTCTTAGGGTTTCTTGGAGACTAGGGTTGAGATCCGGAGGGATACTTTGGACGTTTTGCTTGCTTAGGTGAGTGTTCTATATACGTTATGTTTCATTGACTATGTGGCTAGTTGAAATACTTGATTAAATGTTAAATGTTCTCAATGATTGCAAAAATGATTTTTACTAGGCGAGTGTGTACTTTATCGCACTCGGCCCAAATGAACGTGACATTGGAATGATTGAATGATTAAATGTTACTTGTGCATGAATGTAAGCCTTCTGGCTGAACTGGGCCCTTGCCTTTGTTACTGGTCGACTCGAGCCAGAAGCGGACTCGGTCGGGCGATTAGTGACTCTGGGTTAATGTGAATGTTTGGTATACTCGAGTATGACCATGAAGTTTGGGAGGACTGGCCAGTGCGCTGGCCAGAAGGGGAAGAACGAAATGAACGAATGAATGGCAAGAATGACGGAGGGATTTTCAATGACAAATGAAATTTTTCTAAATGATTGAAGGAATGGATGGTCGATGAACGAACGAACGAATGGCTTCACGTATCCTTTTAATGAATGTGTTACTCTTGCTTTATATTGTAAATGTTATCTGGATTACTTGTTGTTACGTGCTAATGTCCTTGTTTAATTGCTAGTTGAGTATATAGAACCTCGCTGGGCTTTTAGCTCATTCCACGTCTTTTGTTTTCCTTAACAGGGGTTGCGAGCAAGGGCGAGAGACCTGTATAGTATAGTTTAGCCTTTTGTATTGTTTTGGCTTTTGATCTCGTTCTAGTGCTTGATTAGGGTTGGAATGTACTAAGAATTTAAAGCTTATGTATACATTTGGGACTGTATATTTGGTTGAGCTTGGGATAAATGTAAGTATATGTTTCAAGTCTGGGTTTCGTTTCCGCTTATTCTCGAGGCTTTATCTTACTTTCTTTGATGTGAGTGAACGAGTCCTGGCGAGAGCTGGGCAGGCGGTCCGCCGAACCCTTTGGTTCGCCTTAGGGGAAGGTGGGGCTGTCACAGGTGGTATCAGAGCTGCTTCGCGTGGTCTCTGCGCGGAGTGATCTTGGGCCAAGTGGTGTATGGTCCTGATTCCGTGAATAAGTGTGAAGGACTAAGTGCTCTTTTGAGCATAAGTTATGAATCGTGCTTGTTATAAGTGTAAATCCTTTTCATGGTACTTGAGGACCATAGATATGTACGTCAGGTAGGAATCTCGCTTGTAGATAATTTACTCTTGGGACTGTCCAGCTCGAGTGGCGAATTATCTCGGATTCTTGTACCTGAGTACGCGGGTGGTACTACGGATTTGCGATCTTTCGTGGGAAACAGGATTGGGCTAATGTTTAGTGAAAGTACGTGTAAAGTGTTAACGGATGTATATAGTTCGGATAGTAAGGGAAGTGAGAGATCGGATGGGGAAGTGTTTAGCCGAGTGTGGTATGGCACGTCGTGATTTTCCTTTGTTTTGCCCTGTACTGCTACTGTATATATTTGGTTACTATTGTGTGTATTTAACTTGTGACTTTTTAATTTGGCTTAATTTGTCTAACTTGATACGATTTCTTGCATATTTGGTGTGTTATATCTTGCCATTTTAGTCGATTTACTTTATTTGCATACTAAAACGCCTTTTGAAAAAAAAAAAGAGAGAGAGAGAGAAAAGGGAATGGAAGGGAGACGTAGTCGTGGACGCGGACGTGGAGCTGGTCGTGGCCGTGGGGCTAGGCAAGCTCGAGAACCCAGTAAAGAAAGAGCAACAGTAACTGAGCAAGAGCGTGGGCCGAGGGTTGAGGCCGGAGATCAAGTCGCGACGGCGATACAACAAATGACAAATATCTTAGCGCGATTGGTAGATCAACAAGGCCAATTGCTAGTAAATCAACCCCAGAACCCTGAGATAAGAGAGGTAGGAGAAGATAGGGCTTTGGAAAGGTTTCAAAAGTTTAATCCTCCCAAATTCCTTGGAGGATCTGATCCAGATATAGCTGAACAGTGGTTAGAAGTAATGATTAACATCTTCGCCGCCCTAAACTACACGGAGCAAAGACAAGTGAACTTTGCTGTGTTTCAATTTGAAGGACCGGCCCGAGCATGGTGGAATGTTATTAGGGCCAAATGGGAGAGAGAACAAACTGCGTGGACATGGGTGAACTTCACACGGGAATTTTACGAGAAGTACCTCCCACCTCTGGTCCAAGAAAGGAGGGAAGACGAATTTATTGGGTTGCGTCAAGGGACCCTGAGTGTGGCCGAATATGAGACGAAATTCACTAAATTATCCAAGTTCGCCTCTGAATTAGTGGTTACTGAGCGAAGAAGGATAAGGCGGTTCATCCAAGGCTTGAATTTGGAAATTCAAGAAGCTTTAGCGGCGGTTCAAGTTAATACCTTTACGGAAGCTCTTGAGAAAGCACAAAGAATTGAGGATGCAAAAACACAAGTAAAAGCTTTTCAAGTGCGGAAAAGGGGCGCACCTAGTAGCATACCTGAAGAATCTGGGGAAAAGACAACGCCCTCCAAAGTGCCAAAAGTGAACCATTTCCCTCATCCACCCTGGACATTTGGAGCACTATATGAGGGATCTACAAAAGGAAGTCAGATAGTACCTGAGAAGACTTCTCGCGAAAGCCAAACCGTAATTCCTCGCTTGGCTTGTGACTATTGTGGAAAGGCAAACCACACTGAGAATGACTGTTGGAGAAAAGGGCGAAAGTGTTTGATCTGTGGGAGTGGTGAGCATCAGTTGAGTAATTGTCCGAAGAAACAGCCACGAGAGAATAGTATTCGATCAGTAGGTGGAACCCAGCCTAAACCGACTAACGAACGAGGGGACCGATCAAAAGCACCGGCACAAGTATATGCCATAGAGCAGCAACAAGTTCTGGGGGCACATGAGGAAACGGAAGGTAAAATTTCGAGGACGAAATTTCTTAAGGGGGAGAGAGTGTGAGAACCCGAAAATTTTCACATTTTCAAGTATTATTTTATTTCTGTGCTTATATTTTATACTGTCCTTTGAAAATATTAAATGTTTTGTACATTTTACAAGTAAGTACAATTTTTAAATCATTTTGCTAGTACAAGTTAGTGTGCGTAACTTGAAGTGCATTTGTTCGATGTGGGGCCCGCTAGTGCGATATAATTTTGCCGATTAAGTGATGAAATATTAAGTGACATTATTTTCCAAGGTGCTAGGAGATGATTAGAGGTTAATTAGGTAGACTAATTATTGGAAGTGGGAAGATAAGCTTAAAACCTAAAGGACGCCACGTGTCGCCAACCGATTGGAGGAAACTTGCCTAACTTTCTCACCTTTACCAAAACCAAAATTTGACCAAAATTCCCTCATTTCTTCCCTTGCCTTGGCCGAACCTTATGAAGAGAAAAACAAGGAAAAACCTCTTCCATTTCTAGCTTCTAATCTTGGCCAAATCTTGAGTTTTAACCGACCAAATTGAAATCTATTCCATACAAGTGCTAGCTAAGGGAAATTGAAGGCCTTGGTGGAGTTGTTTTGCGAGGAGGAAGTCTAAGCTACCAACTTTCTTTGAGGTTTGAAGGTAAGGTTGCTAAGAACATCCTTTTTGTTTCCAATAGTTGCAAATTAGTGGCCTATGGTGGCTTGCTAACATGATTAATGGATGATTTTGTGGATTAGTGGAGAGTTGGTTAGATTTCTGATTTAGTGTGAATGTTTCTGCCCTAATCTTATCAGTGTTGTTCGGTCATGATGGAGGCCGAATTGGACTTAGCTCAAAACATGAAAGTTGTAGAGAATTGAGTGTAGATTATGTAGCCTGTGAAATGACTATTTTACCCCTGCTGCCCTGTTTCTGTCCGAGAATGGTAATCAGCCTCTGTAATTGGCTCTTTTGGCTGGGAAGATGAATGAATTAGCTTTTGATGCCTTCTTAAGAGTTGTAGCCTTGTATCTTAGCTTTCATATGGCTTTGGAATCAACTGAATTGGAGTTGTGTGTGCTGAGTTATGATGGAATATTTGGGCCTGGTTTTGGATGGCTGTAAAGCTTCAATTGGTTGCATTTTAAGGGTGTTTGATAGCTTATGGTTTGTATATGAAATTGTGATTGAATGGTATGATTTGGTGGTTGGGTTGTAGCATGGAAAGTAAGGAAAAACAAGGGGAAATGCTGTCCGTTTATTTTCTTGAACTTGAGTGAATGGAAATGAGGTTTGAAAGGTGATTTTGGAATGCGATTGAACTTCCTTGCTTAGACATTCTTAGTTTCACTTGAGTAGTGTTATGTGAGCCATTTTACTTGCAATTGTACGTTTCCATTTGTACCATAATGTTTGGTTCCAATTGTCGAGTTTCGAACTTCAAAATACGTGTTCATTTTCGTTCCGAAACAAAAGGAGTGGCCTAGGGTTTCTCGGCCACAAAACCTAATTTTAACGCGCAAGGTTTTAAAGTGTGAATTCAAGGTATTTAATTACCTTTCTCATATGATTTTTAACCAAGATACTTGTTATACATTAATTCTTTGCAAATGTGTTAGTTTTGAGCCAAAAACACGTTTTACGAAAAATGAGGAAAAACTACTGTTCATTATCCGGCCGTGTAGCCGGCCAAGTTCTGGCCAGATTCTGACGTGGCACTGTTCCAAATTTTCCGATGAAATTTTCTAAAACTCTTTTGAGGTTAATTCTATGGTTGGTTTGGGAAAACCTTTAGTTACTCATTTCCTTTGATCAAAATGTACTCTTTCCACTTCTAAAATCATACTTTTACTTTGTATTAATTTTTTTCGGATTTCTTTGACTCACCCACATATTTTGATGATAGAACCATAATGTATTCTCTTGATTACTCTTAGGGTTTCTTGGAGACTAGGGTTGAGATCCGGAGGGATACTTTGGACGTTTTGCTTGCTTAGGTGAGTGTTCTATATACGTTATGTTTCATTGACTATGTGGCTAGTTGAAATACTTGATTAAATGTTAAATGTTCTCAATGATTGCAAAAATGATTTTTACTAGGCGAGTGTGTACTTTATCGCACTCGGCCCAAATGAACGTGACATTGGAATGATTGAATGATTAAATGTTACTTGTGCATGAATGTAAGCCTTCTGGCTGAACTGGGCCCTTGCCTTTTGTTACTGGTCGACTCGAGCCAGAAGCGGACTCGGTCGGGCGATTAGTGACTCTGGGTTAATGTGAATGTTTGGTATACTCGAGTATGACCATGAAGTTTGGGAGGACTGGCCAGTGCGCTGGCCAGAAGGGGAAGAACGAAATGAACGAATGAATGGCAAGAATGACGGAGGGATTTTCAATGACAAATGAAATTTTTCTAAATGATTGAAGGAATGGATGGTCGATGAACGAACGAACGAATGGCTTCACGTATCCTTTTAATGAATGTGTTACTCTTGCTTTATATTGTAAATGTTATCTGGATTACTTGTTGTTACGTGCTAATGTCCTTGTTTAATTGCTAGTTGAGTATATAGAACCTCGCTGGGCTTTTAGCTCATTCCACGTCTTTTGTTTTCCTTAACAGGGGTTGCGAGCAAGGGCGAGAGACCTGTATAGTATAGTTTAGCCTTTTGTATTGTTTTGGCTTTTGATCTCGTTCTAGTGCTTGATTAGGGTTGGAATGTACTAAGAATTTAAAGCTTATGTATACATTTGGGACTGTATATTTGGTTGAGCTTGGGATAAATGTAAGTATATGTTTCAAGTCTGGGTTTCGTTTCCGCTTATTCTCGAGGCTTTATCTTACTTTCTTTGATGTGAGTGAACGAGTCCTGGCGAGAGCTGGGCAGGCGGTCCGCCGAACCCTTTGGTTCGCCTTAGGGGAAGGTGGGGCTGTCACAGGTGGTATCAGAGCTGCTTCGCGTGGTCTCTGCGCGGAGTGATCTTGGGCCAAGTGGGTGTATGGTCCTGATTCCGTGAATAAGTGTGAAGGACTAAGTGCTCTTTTGAGCATAAGTTATGAATCGTGCTTGTTATAAGTGTAAATCCTTTTCATGGTACTTGAGGACCATAGATATGTACGTCAGGTAGGAATCTCGCTTGTAGATAATTTACTCTTGGGACTGTCCAGCTCGAGTGGCGAATTATCTCGGATTCTTGTACCTGAGTACGCGGGTGGTACTACGGGATTTGCGATCTTTCGTGGGAAACAGGATTGGGCTAATGTTTAGTGAAAGTACGTGTAAAGTGTTAACGGATGTATATAGTTCGGATAGTAAGGGAAGTGAGAGATCGGATGGGGAAGTGTTTAGCCGAGTGTGGTATGGCACGTCGTGATTTTCCTTTGTTTTGCCCTGTACTGCTACTGTATATATTTGGTTACTATTGTGTGTATTTAACTTGTGACTTTTTAATTTGGCTTAATTTGTCTAACTTGATACGATTTCTTGCATATTTGGTGTGTTATATCTTGCCATTTTAGTCGATTTACTTTATTTGCATACTAAAACGCCTTTTGAAAAAAAAAAGAGAGAGAGAGAGAAAAGGGAATGGAAGGGAGACGTAGTCGTGGACGCGGACGTGGAGCTGGTCGTGGCCGTGGGGCTAGGCAAGCTCGAGAACCCAGTAAAGAAAGAGCAACAGTAACTGAGCAAGAGCGTGGCCCGAGGGTTGAGGCCGGAGATCAAGTCGCGACGGCGATACAACAAATGACAAATATCTTAGCGCGATTGGTAGATCAACAAGGCCAATTGCTAGTAAATCAACCCCAGAACCCTGAGATAAGAGAGGTAGGAGAAGATAGGGCTTTGGAAAGGTTTCAAAAGTTTAATCCTCCCAAATTCCTTGGAGGATCTGATCCAGATATAGCTGAACAGTGGTTAGAAGTAATGATTAACATCTTCGCCGCCCTAAACTACACGGAGCAAAGACAAGTGAACTTTGCTGTGTTTCAATTTGAAGGACCGGCCCGAGCATGGTGGAATGTTATTAGGGCCAAATGGGAGAGAGAACAAACTGCGTGGACATGGGTGAACTTCACACGGGAATTTTACGAGAAGTACCTCCCACCTCTGGTCCAAGAAAGGAGGGAAGACGAATTTATTGGGTTGCGTCAAGGGACCCTGAGTGTGGCCGAATATGAGACGAAATTCACTAAATTATCCAAGTTCGCCTCTGAATTAGTGGTTACTGAGCGAAGAAGGATAAGGCGGTTCATCCAAGGCTTGAATTTGGAAATTCAAGAAGCTTTAGCGGCGGTTCAAGTTAATACCTTTACGGAAGCTCTTGAGAAAGCACAAAGAATTGAGGATGCAAAAACACAAGTAAAAGCTTTTCAAGTGCGGAAAAGGGGCGCACCTAGTAGCATACCTGAAGAATCTGGGGAAAAGACAACGCCCTCCAAAGTGCCAAAAGTGAACCATTTCCCTCATCCACCCTGGACATTTGGAGCACTATATGAGGGATCTACAAAAGGAAGTCAGATAGTACCTGAGAAGACTTCTCGCGAAAGCCAAACCGTAATTCCTCGCTTGGCTTGTGACTATTGTGGAAAGGCAAACCACACTGAGAATGACTGTTGGAGAAAAGGGCGAAAGTGTTTGATCTGTGGGAGTGGTGAGCATCAGTTGAGTAATTGTCCGAAGAAACAGCCACGAGAGAATAGTATTCGATCAGTAGGTGGAACCCAGCCTAAACCGACTAACGAACGAGGGGACCGATCAAAAGCACCGGCACAAGTATATGCCATAGAGCAGCAACAAGTTCTGGGGGCACATGAGGAAACGGAAGGTAAAATTTCGAGGACGAAATTTCTTAAGGGGGAGAGAGTGTGAGAACCCGAAAATTTTCACATTTTCAAGTATTATTTTATTTCTGTGCTTATATTTTATACTGTCCTTTGAAAATATTAAATGTTTTGTACATTTTACAAGTAAGTACAATTTTTAAATCATTTTGCTAGTACAAGTTAGTGTGCGTAACTTGAAGTGCATTTGTTCGATGTGGGGCCCGCTAGTGCGATATAATTTTGCCGATTAAGTGATGAAATATTAAGTGACATTATTTTCCAAGGTGCTAGGAGATGATTAGAGGTTAATTAGGTAGACTAATTATTGGAAGTGGGAAGATAAGCTTAAAACCTAAAGGACGCCACGTGTCGCCAACCGATTGGAGGAAACTTGCCTAACTTTCTCACCTTTACCAAAACCAAAATTTGACCAAAATTCCCTCATTTCTTCCCTTGCCTTGGCCGAACCTTATGAAGAGAAAAACAAGGAAAAACCTCTTCCATTTCTAGCTTCTAATCTTGGCCAAATCTTGAGTTTTAACCGACCAAATTGAAATCTATTCCATACAAGTGCTAGCTAAGGGAAATTGAAGGCCTTGGTGGAGTTGTTTTGCGAGGAGGAAGTCTAAGCTACCAACTTTCTTTGAGGTTTGAAGGTAAGGTTGCTAAGAACATCCTTTTTGTTTCCAATAGTTGCAAATTAGTGGCCTATGGTGGCTTGCTAACATGATTAATGGATGATTTTGTGGATTAGTGGAGAGTTGGTTAGATTTCTGATTTAGTGTGAATGTTTCTGCCCTAATCTTATCAGTGTTGTTCGGTCATGATGGAGGCCGAATTGGACTTAGCTCAAAACATGAAAGTTGTAGAGAATTGAGTGTAGATTATGTAGCCTGTGAAATGACTATTTTACCCCTGCTGCCCTGTTTCTGTCCGAGAATGGTAATCAGCCTCTGTAATTGGCTCTTTTGGCTGGGAAGATGAATGAATTAGCTTTTTGATGCCTTCTTAAGAGTTGTAGCCTTGTATCTTAGCTTTCATATGGCTTTGGAATCAACTGAATTGGAGTTGTGTGTGCTGAGTTATGATGGAATATTTGGGCCTGGTTTTGGATGGCTGTAAAGCTTCAATTGGTTGCATTTTAAGGGTGTTTGATAGCTTATGGTTTGTATATGAAATTGTGATTGAATGGTATGATTTGGTGGTTGGGTTGTAGCATGGAAAGTAAGGAAAAACAAGGGGAAATGCTGTCCGTTTATTTTCTTGAACTTGAGTGAATGGAAATGAGGTTTGAAAGGTGATTTTGGAATGCGATTGAACTTCCTTGCTTAGACATTCTTAGTTTCACTTGAGTAGTGTTATGTGAGCCATTTTACTTGCAATTGTACGTTTCCATTTGTACCATAATGTTTGGTTCCAATTGTCGAGTTTCGAACTTCAAATACGTGTTCATTTTCGTTCCGAAACAAAAGGAGTGGCCTAGGGTTTCTCGGCCACAAAACCTAATTTTAACGCGCAAGGTTTTAAAGTGTGAATTCAAGGTATTTAATTACCTTTCTCATATGATTTTTAACCAAGATACTTGTTATACATTAATTCTTTGCAAATGTGTTAGTTTTGAGCCAAAAACACGTTTTACGAAAAATGAGGAAAAACTACTGTTCATTATCCGGCCGTGTAGCCGGCCAAGTTCTGGCCAGATTCTGACGTGGGCACTGTTCCAAATTTTCCGATGAAATTTTCTAAAACTCTTTTGAGGTTAATTCTATGGTTGGTTTGGGAAAACCTTTAGTTACTCATTTCCTTTGATCAAAATGTACTCTTTCCACTTCTAAAATCATACTTTTACTTTGTATTAATTTTTTTCGGATTTCTTTGACTCACCCACATATTTTGATGATAGAACCATAATGTATTCTCTTGATTACTCTTAGGGTTTCTTGGAGACTAGGGTTGAGATCCGGAGGGATACTTTGGACGTTTTGCTTGCTTAGGTGAGTGTTCTATATACGTTTATGTTTCATTGACTATGTGGCTAGTTGAAATACTTGATTAAATGTTAAATGTTCTCAATGATTGCAAAAATGATTTTACTAGGCGAGTGTGTACTTTATCGCACTCGGCCCAAATGAACGTGACATTGGAATGATTGAATGATTAAATGTTACTTGTGCATGAATGTAAGCCTTCTGGCTGAACTGGGCCCTTGCCTTTTGTTACTGGTCGACTCGAGCCAGAAGCGGACTCGGTCGGGCGATTAGTGACTCTGGGTTAATGTGAATGTTTGGTATACTCGAGTATGACCATGAAGTTTGGGAGGACTGGCCAGTGCGCTGGCCAGAAGGGGAAGAACGAAATGAACGAATGAATGGCAAGAATGACGGAGGGATTTTCAATGACAAATGAAATTTTTCTAAATGATTGAAGGAATGGATGGTCGATGAACGAACGAACGAATGGCTTCACGTATCCTTTTAATGAATGTGTTACTCTTGCTTTATATTGTAAATGTTATCTGGATTACTTGTTGTTACGTGCTAATGTCCTTGTTTAATTGCTAGTTGAGTATATAGAACCTCGCTGGGCTTTTAGCTCATTCCACGTCTTTTGTTTTCCTTAACAGGGGTTGCGAGCAAGGGCGAGAGACCTGTATAGTATAGTTTAGCCTTTTGTATTGTTTTGGCTTTTGATCTCGTTCTAGTGCTTGATTAGGGTTGGAATGTACTAAGAATTTAAAGCTTATGTATACATTTGGGACTGTATATTTGGTTGAGCTTGGGATAAATGTAAGTATATGTTTCAAGTCTGGGTTTCGTTTCCGCTTATTCTCGAGGCTTTATCTTACTTTCTTTGATGTGAGTGAACGAGTCCTGGCGAGAGCTGGGCAGGCGGTCCGCCGAACCCTTTGGTTCGCCTTAGGGGAAGGTGGGGCTGTCACAGGTGGTATCAGAGCTGCTTCGCGTGGTCTCTGCGCGGAGTGATCTTGGGCCAAGTGGTGTATGGTCCTGATTCCGTGAATAAGTGTGAAGGACTAAGTGCTCTTTTGAGCATAAGTTATGAATCGTGCTTGTTATAAGTGTAAATCCTTTTCATGGTACTTGAGGACCATAGATATGTACGTCAGGTAGGAATCTCGCTTGTAGATAATTTACTCTTGGGACTGTCCCAGCTCGAGTGGCGAATTATCTCGGATTCTTGTACCTGAGTACGCGGGTGGTACTACGGATTTGCGATCTTTCGTGGGAAACAGGATTGGGCTAATGTTTAGTGAAAGTACGTGTAAAGTGTTAACGGATGTATATAGTTCGGATAGTAAGGGAAGTGAGAGATCGGATGGGGAAGTGTTTAGCCGAGTGTGGTATGGCACGTCGTGATTTTCCTTTGTTTTGCCCTGTACTGCTACTGTATATATTTGGTTACTATTGTGTGTATTTAACTTGTGACTTTTTAATTTGGCTTAATTTGTCTAACTTGATACGATTTCTTGCATATTTGGTGTGTTATATCTTGCCATTTTAGTCGATTTACTTTATTTGCATACTAAAACGCCTTTTGAAAAAAAAAAACAGAGAGAGAGAGAGAAAAGGGAATGGAAGGGAGACGTAGTCGTGGACGCGGACGTGGAGCTGGTCGTGGCCGTGGGGCTAGGCAAGCTCGAGAACCCAGTAAAGAAAGAGCAACAGTAACTGAGCAAGAGCGTGGGCCCGAGGGTTGAGGCCGGAGATCAAGTCGCGACGGCGATACAACAAATGACAAATATCTTAGCGCGATTGGTAGATCAACAAGGCCAATTGCTAGTAAATCAACCCCAGAACCCTGAGATAAGAGAGGTAGGAGAAGATAGGGCTTTGGAAAGGTTTCAAAAGTTTAATCCTCCCCAAATTCCTTGGAGGATCTGATCCAGATATAGCTGAACAGTGGTTAGAAGTAATGATTAACATCTTCGCCGCCCTAAACTACACGGAGCAAAGACAAGTGAACTTTGCTGTGTTTCAATTTGAAGGACCGGCCCGAGCATGGTGGAATGTTATTAGGGCCAAATGGGAGAGAGAACAAACTGCGTGGACATGGGTGAACTTCACACGGGAATTTACGAGAAGTACCTCCCACCTCTGGTCCAAGAAAGGAGGGAAGACGAATTTATTGGGTTGCGTCAAGGGACCCTGAGTGTGGCCGAATATGAGACGAAATTCACTAAATTATCCAAGTTCGCCTCTGAATTAGTGGTTACTGAGCGAAGAAGGATAAGGCGGTTTCATCCAAGGCTTGAATTTGGAAATTCAAGAAGCTTTAGCGGCGGTTCAAGTTAATACCTTTACGGAAGCTCTTGATGAAAGCACAAAGAATTGAGGATGCAAAAACACAAGTAAAAGCTTTTTCAAGTGCGGAAAAGGGGCGCACCTAGTAGCATACCTGAAGAATCTGGGGAAAAGACAACGGCCTCCCAAAGTGCCAAAAGTGAACCATTTCCCTCATCCACCCTGGACATTTGGAGCACTATATGAGGGATCTACAAAAGGAAGTCAGATAGTACCTGAGAAGACTTTCTCGCGAAAGCCAAACCGTAATTCCTCGCTTGGCTTGTGACTATTGTGGAAAGGCAAACCACACTGAGAATGACTGTTGGAGAAAAGGGCGAAAGTGTTTGATCTGTGGGAGTGGTGAGCATCAGTTGAGTAATTGTCCGAAGAAACAGCCACGAGAGAATAGTATTCGATCAAGTAGGTGGAACCCAGCCTAAACCGACTAACGAACGAGGGGACCGATCAAAAGCACCAGCCACAAGTATATGCCATAGAAGCAGCAACAAAGTTCTGGGGTCACATGAGGAAACGGAAGGTAAAATTTCGAGGACGAAATTTCTTAAGGGGAGAGAGTGTGAGAACCCGAAAAATTTTTCACATTTTCAAGTATTATTTTATTTCCTGTGCTTATATTTATACTGTCCTTTTGAAAATATTAAATGTTTTGTACATTTTACAAGTAAGTGCAATTTTTAAATCATTTTGCTAGTTACAAGTTAGTGTGCGTAACTTGAAGTGCATTTGTTCGATGTGGGGCCCGCTAGTGCGATATAATTTGCCGATTAAGTGATGAAATATTAAGTGACATTATTTTCCAAGGTGCTAGGAGATGATTAGAGGTTAATTAGGTAGACTAATTATTGGAAGTGGGAAGATAAGCTTAAAACCTAAAGGACGCCACGTGTCGCCAACCGATTGGAGGAAACTTGCCTAACTTTCTCACCTTTACCTAAAACCAAATTTGACCAAAATTCCCTCATTTCTTCCCTTGCCTTGGCCGAACCTTATGAAGAGAAAAACAAGGAAAAACCTCTTCCATTTCTAGCTTCTAATCTTGCCAAATCTTGAGTTTTAACCGACCAAATTGAAATCTATTCCATACAAGTGCTAGCTAAGGGAAATTGAAGGCCTTGGTGGAGTTGTTTGCGAGGAGGAAGTCTAAGCTACCAACTTTCTTTGAGGTTTGAAGGTAAGGTTGCTAAGAACATCCTTTTTGTTTCCAATAGTTGCAAATTAGTGGCCTATGGTGGCTTGCTAACATGATTAATGGATGATTTTGTGGATTAGTGGAGAGTTGGTTAGATTTCTGATTTAGTGTGAATGTTTCTGCCCTATCTTATCAGTGTTGTTCGGTCATGATGGAGGCCGAATTGGACTTAGCTCAAAACATGAAAGTTGTAGAGAATTGAGTGTAGATTATGTAGCCTGTGAAATGACTATTTTACCCCTGCTGCCCTGTTTCTGTCCGAGAATGGTAATCAGCCTCTGTAAATTGGCTCTTTTGGCTGGGAAGATGAATGAATTAGCTTTGATGCCTTCTTAAGAGTTGTAGCCTTGTATCTTAGCTTTCATATGGCTTTGGAATCAACTGAATTGGAGTTGTGTGTGCTGAGTTATGATGGAATATTTGGGCCTGGTTTTGGATGGCTGTAAAGCTTCAATTGGTTGCATTTTAAGGGTGTTTGATAGCTTATGGTTTGTATATGAAATTGTGATTGAATGGTATGATTTGGTGGTTGGGTTGTAGCATGGAAGTAAGGAAAAACAAGGGGAAATGCTGTCCGTTTATTTTCTTGAACTTGAGTGAATGGAAATGAGGTTTGAAAGGTGATTTTGGAATGCGATTGAACTTCCTTGCTTAGACATTCTTAGTTTCACTTGAGTAGTGTTATGTGAGCCATTTTACTTGCAATTGTACGTTTCCATTTGTACCATAATGTTTGGTTCCAATTGTCGAGTTTCGAACTTCAAATACGTGTTCATTTTCGTTCCGAAACAAAAGGAGTGGCCTAGGGTTTCTCGGCCACAAAACCTAATTTTAACGCGCAAGGTTTTAAAGTGTGAATTCAAGGTATTAATTACCTTTCTCATATGATTTTTAACCAAGATACTTGTTTATACATTAATTCTTTGCAAATGTGTTAGTTTTGAGCCAAAACACGTTTTAACGAAAAATGAGGAAAAACTACTGTTCATTATCCGGCCGTGTAGCCGGCCAAGTTCTGGCCAGATTCTGACGTGGCACTGTTCCAAATTTTCCGATGAAATTTTCTAAAACTCTTTTGAGGTTAATTCTATGGTTGGTTTGGGAAAACCTTTAGTTACTCATTTCTTTGATCAAAATGTACTCTTTCCACTTCTAAAATCATACTTTTACTTTGTATTAATTTTTTTCGGATTTCTTTGACTCACCCACATATTTTGATGATAGAACCATAATGTATTCTCTTGATTACTCTTAGGGTTTCTTGGAGACTAGGGTTGAGATCCGGAGGGATACTTTGGACGTTTTGCTTGCTTAGGTGAGTGTTTCTATATACGTTATGTTTCATTGACTATGTGGCTAGTTGAAATACTTGATTAAATGTTAATGTTCTCAATGATTGCAAAAATGATATTTACTAGGCGAGTGTGTACTTTATCGCACTCGGCCCAAATGAACGTGACATTGGAATGATTGAATGATTAAATGTTACTTGTGCATGAATGTAAGCCTTCTGGCTGAACTGGGCCCTTGCCTTTTGTTACTGGTCGACTCGAGCCAGAAGCGGACTCGGTCGGGCGATTAGTGACTCTGGGTTAATGTGAATGTTTGGTATACTCGAGTATGACCATGAAGTTTGGGAGGACTGGCCAGTGCGCTGGCCAGAAGGGGAAGAACGAAATGAACGAATGAATGGCAAGAATGACGGAGGGATTTTCAATGACAAATGAAATTTTTCTAAATGATTGAAGGAATGGATGGTCGATGAACGAACGAACGAATGGCTTCACGTATCCTTTTAATGAATGTGTTACTCTTGCTTTATATTGTAAATGTTATCTGGATTACTTGTTGTTACGTGCTAATGTCCTTGTTTAATTGCTAGTTGAGTATATAGAACCTCGCTGGGCTTTTAGCTCATTCCACGTCTTTTGTTTTCCTTAACAGGGGTTGCGAGCAAGGGCGAGAGACCTGTATAGTATAGTTTAGCCTTTTGTATTGTTTGGCTTTTGATCTCGTTCTAGTGCTTGATTAGGGTTGGAATGTACTAAGAATTTAAAGCTTATGTATACATTTGGGACTGTATATTTGGTTGAGCTTGGGATAAATGTAAGTATATGTTTCAAGTCTGGGTTTCGTTTCCGCTTATTCTCGAGGCTTTATCTTACTTTCTTTGATGTGAGTGAACGAGTCCTGGCGAGAGCTGGGCAGGCGGTCCGCCGAACCCTTTGGTTCGCCTTAGGGGAAGGTGGGGCTGTCACAGGTGGTATCAGAGCTGCTTCGCGTGGTCTCTGCGCGGAGTGATCTTGGGCCAAGTGGTTTATGGTCCTGATTCCGTGAATAAGTGTGAAGGACTTAGTGCTCTTTTGAGCATAAGTTATGAATCGTGCTTGTTATAAGTGTAAATCCTTTTCATGGTACTTGAGGACCATAGATATGTACGTCAGGTAGGAATCTCGCTTGTAGATAATTTACTCTTGGGACTGTCCAGCTCGAGTGGCGAATTATCTCGGATTCTTGTACCTGAGTACGCGGGTGGTACTACGGATTTGCGATCTTTCGTGGGAAACAGGATTGGGCTAATGTTTAGTGAAAGTACGTGTAAAGTGTTAACGGATGTATATAGTTCGGATAGTAAGGGAAGTGAGAGATCGGATGGGGAAGTGTTTAGCCGAGTGTGGTATGGCACGTCGTGATTTTCCTTTGTTTTGCCCTGTACTGCTACTGTATATATTTGGTTACTATTGTGTGTATTTAACTTGTGACTTTTTAATTTGGCTTAATTTGTCTAACTTGATACGATTTCTTGCATATTTGGTGTGTTATATCTTGCCATTTTAGTCGATTTACTTTATTTGCATACTAAAACGCCTTTTTGAAAAAAAAACAGAGAGAGAGAGAGAAAAGGGAATGGAAGGGAGACGTAGTCGTGGACGCGGACGTGGAGCTGGTCGTGGCCGTGGGGCTAGGCAAGCTCGAGAACCCAGTAAAGAAAGAGCAACAGTAACTGAGCAAGAGCGTGGGCCGAGAGTTGAGGCCGGAGATCAAGTCGCGACGGCGATACAACAAATGACAAATATCTTAGCGCGATTGGTAGATCAACAAGGCCAATTGCTAGTAAATCAACCCCAGAACCCTGAGATAAGAGAGGTAGGAGAAGATAGGGCTTTGGAAAGGTTTCAAAAGTTTAATCCTCCCAAATTCCTTGGAGGATCTGATCCAGATATAGCTGAACAGTGGTTAGAAGTAATGATTAACATCTTCGCCGCCCTAAACTACACGGAGCAAAGACAAGTGAACTTTGCTGTGTTTCAATTTGAAGGACCGGCCCGAGCATGGTGGAATGTTATTAGGGCCAAATGGGAGAGAGAACAAACTGCGTGGACATGGGTGAACTTCACACGGGAATTTTACGAGAAGTACCTCCCACCTCTGGTCCAAGAAAGGAGGGAAGACGAATTTATTGGGTTGCGTCAAGGGACCCTGAGTGTGGCCGAATATGAGACGAAATTCACTAAATTATCCAAGTTCGCCTCTGAATTAGTGGTTACTGAGCGAAGAAGGATAAGGCGTTTCATCCAAGGCATGAATTTGGAAATTCAAGAAGCTTTAGCGGCGGTTCAAGTTAATACCTTTACGGAAGCTCTTGAGAAAGCACAAAGAATTGAGGATGCAAAAACACAAGTAAAAGCTTTTCAAGTGCGGAAAAGGGGCGCACCTAGTAGCATACCTGAAGAATCTGGGGAAAAGACAACGCCCTCCAAAGTGCCAAAAGTGAACCATTTCCCTCATCCACCCTGGACATTTGGAGCACTATATGAGGGATCTACAAAAGGAAGTCAGATAGTACCTGAGAAGACTTCTCGCGAAAGCCAAACCGTAATTCCTCGCTTGGCTTGTGACTATTGTGGAAAGGCAAACCACACTGAGAATGACTGTTGGAGAAAAGGGCGAAAGTGTTTGATCTGTGGGAGTGGTGAGCATCAGTTGAGTAATTGTCCGAAGAAACAGCCACGAGAGAATAGTATTCGATCAGTAGGTGGAACCCAGCCTAAACCGACTAACGAACGAGGGGACCGATCAAAAGCACCGGCACAAGTATATGCCATAGAGCAGCAACAAGTTCTGGG
This sequence comes from Coffea humblotiana, assembly GCA_023065735.1. NCBI lineage: Eukaryota > Viridiplantae > Streptophyta > Magnoliopsida > Gentianales > Rubiaceae > Coffea > Coffea humblotiana. The sequence continues at coordinate 130,273 of JACYVW010000076.1, read as the reverse complement.
GGCACATGAGGAAACGGAAGGTAAAATTTCGAGGACGAAATTTCTTAAGGGGGAGAGAGTGTGAGAACCCGAAAATTTTCACATTTTCAAGTATTATTTTATTTCTGTGCTTATATTTTATACTGTCCTTTGAAAATATTAAATGTTTTGTACATGTTACAAGTAAGTACAATTTTTAAATCATTTTGCTAGTACAAGTTAGTGTGCGTAACTTGAAGTGCATTTGTTCGATGTGGGGCCCGCTAGTGCGATATAATTTTGCCGATTAAGTGATGAAATATTAAGTGACATTATTTTCCAAGGTGCTAGGAGATGATTAGAGGTTAATTAGGTAGACTAATTATTGGAAGTGGGAAGATAAGCTTAAAACCTAAAGGACGCCACGTGTCGCCAACCGATTGGAGGAAACTTGCCTAACTTTCTCACCTTTACCAAAACCAAAATTTGACCAAAATTCCCTCATTTCTTCCCTTGCCTTGGCCGAACCTTATGAAGAGAAAAACAAGGAAAAACCTCTTCCATTTCTAGCTTCTAATCTTGGCCAAATCTTGAGTTTTAACCGACCAAATTGAAATCTATTCCATACAAGTGCTAGCTAAGGGAAATTGAAGGCCTTGGTGGAGTTGTTTTGCGAGGAGGAAGTCTAAGCTACCAACTTTCTTTGAGGTTTGAAGGTAAGGTTGCTAAGAACATCCTTTTTGTTTCCAATAGTTGCAAATTAGTGGCCTATGGTGGCTTGCTAACATGATTAATGGATGATTTTGTGGATTAGTGGAGAGTTGGTTAGATTTCTGATTTAGTGTGAATGTTTCTGCCCTAATCTGATCAGTGTTGTTCGGTCATGATGGAGGCCGAATTGGACTTAGCTCAAAACATGAAAGTTGTAGAGAATTGAGTTTAGATTATGCCTGTAAAATTTCAGCTCAATCGAAGCACTGTAGCCTGTGAAATAACTATTTTACCCCTGCTGCCCTGTTTCTGTCCGAGAATGGTAATCAGCCTCTGTAATTGGCTCTTTTGGCTGGGAAGATGAATGAATTAGCTTTTGATGCCTTCTTAAGAGTTGTAGCCTTGTATATTAGCTTTCATATGGCTTTGGAATCAACTGAATTGGATTTGTGTGTGCTGAGTTATGATGGAATATTTGGGCCTGGTTTTGGATGGCTGTAAAGCTTCAATTGGTTGCATTTTAAGGGTGTTTGATAGCTTATGGTTTGTATATGAAATTGTGATTGAATGGTATGATTTGGTGGTTGGGTTGTAGCATGGAAAGTAAGGAAAAACAAGGGGAAATGCTGTCCGTTTATTTTCTTGAACTTGAGTGAATGGAAATGAGGTTTGAAAGGTGATTTTGGAATGCGATTGAACTTCCTTGCTTAGACATTCTTAGTTTCACTTGAGTAGTGTTATGTGAGCCATTTTACTTGCAATTGTACGTTTCCATTTGTACCATAATGTTTGGTTCCAATTGTCGAGTTTCGAACTTCAAATACGTGTTCATTTTCGTTCCGAAACAAAAGGAGTGGCCTAGGGTTTCTCGGCCACAAAACCTAATTTTAACGCGCAAGGTTTTAAAGTGTGAATTCAAGGTATTTAATTACCTTTCTCATATGATTTTTAACCAAGATACTTGTTATACATTAATTCTTTGCAAATGTGTTAGTTTTGAGCCAAAAACACGTTTTACGAAAAATGAGGAAAAACTACTGTTCATTATCCGGCCGTGTAGCCGGCCAAGTTCTGGCCAGATTCTGACGTGGCACTGTTCCAAATTTTCCGATGAAATTTTCTAAAACTCTTTTGAGGTTAATTCTATGGTTGGTTTGGGAAAACCTTTAGTTACTCATTTCCTTTGATCAAAATGTACTCTTTCCACTTCTAAAATCATACTTTTACTTTGTATTGGTTTTTTTCGGATTTCTTTGACTCACCCACATATTTTGATGATAGAACCATAATGTATTCTCTTGATTACTCTTAGGGTTTCTTGGAGACTAGGGTTGAGATCCAGAGGGATACTTTGGACGTTTTGCTTGCTTAGGTGAGTGTTCTATATACGTTATGTTTCATTGACTATGTGGCTAGTTGAAATACTTGATTAAATGTTAAATGTTCTCAATGATTGCAAAAATGATTTTTACTAGGCGAGTGTGTACTTTATCGCACTCGGCCCAAATGAACGTGACATTGGAATGATTGAATGATTAAATGTTACTTGTGCATGAATGTAAGCCTTCTGGCTGAACTGGGCCCTTGCCTTTTGTTACTGGTCGACTCGAGCCAGAAGCGGACTCGGTCGGGCGATTAGTGACTCTGGGTTAATGTGAATGTTTGGTATACTCGAGTATGACCATGAAGTTTGGGAAGGACTGGCCAGTGCGCTGGCCAGAAGGGGAAGAACGAAATGAACGAATGAATGGCAAGAATGACGGAGGGATTTTCAATGACAAATGAAATTTTTCTAAATGATTGAAGGAATGGATGGTCGATGAACGAACGAACGAATGGCTTCACGTATCCTTTTAATGAATGTGTTACTCTTGCTTTATATTGTAAATGTTATCTGGATTACTTGTTGTTACGTGCTAATGTCCTTGTTTAATTGCTAGTTGAGTATATAGAACCTCGCTGGGCTTTTATCTCATTCCACGTCTTTTGTTTTCCTTAACAGGGGTTGCGAGCAAGGGCGAGAGACCTGTATAGTATAGTTTAGCCTTTTGTATTGTTTTGGCTTTTGATCTCGTTCTAGTGCTTGATTAGGGTTGGAATGTACTAAGAATTTAAAGCTTATGTATACATTTGGGACTGTATATTTGGTTGAGCTTGGGATAAATGTAAGTATATGTTTCAAGTCTGGGTTTCGTTTCTGCTTATTCTCGAGGCTTTATCTTACTTTCTTTGATGTGAGTGAACGAGTCCTGGCGAGAGCTGGGCAGGCGGTCCGCCGAACCCTTTGGTTCGCCTTAGGGGAAGGTGGGGCTGTCACATGGACACTTTGCGAGTTCCCATGGAGTTTGTCAATCTCTTTGGTATCAATTCATGGAACAATGTCAATTCAAACCTGTCCACACAATTGGAGGATTAATTCAAGCTCATCTTAAAAGGGGAATTCCAGATTTTAGTTCTTGTTCTTTACCTATGGTTCATTCACCATTTTTGCCTTATTTTGAGCATGTTACTAGTCCTAATTCTTGTCGTTCTTATGTAGATTTTGATGAGAAGTGTAAAGAACCAGCCCTGGATTCTCAAGTTGAACCCATTGGTGGAAGGAACATCGAAGTGTCAAAGGGAGTTTTCACATTTAAATCTTGTTCCACACCTTCTTACCATTTAGCTAACGATGTCCCATTGCTTCTTTATCCAATTTCTGGTTCAAAACAAGCTGAAACTTATGTCATTTTTGTAGGTAGTAAAGCTGTCCGGAAATTTTCAGCTTTGACCAAAGAGTTGCAACCTGATTTCATGCTTGTTCCAGCTGCATGTTGCGAAGAAGGGCCGAACTATACCACCTTGTACAACCCGATTCAGGATTTCTCTAGCTTCCATGAGCATCATTATGAAGATCCTTATCTTGTGCATGAGAATGGTAAGCTGTTGCACAATTGTATGCCTATGACCACTAACTATGAGATTTATTGTGTAGGTGACAATATGATAATCCATGGCCGAAGGCTGATTAGAGAGCTTTGGATTGCTACATGGAACTTTCACGAGCCTTACACAAGCTCTTTCCTATCTTGGCGCATGTCCTTGTTTGAGAGCCTCATGAAGCTGACCAAACGGCATTTAACTTGGCTCGTGACCTTTCATTTGTTCCCAACGTGGCTGACCTCCAAGCGCACTGTCGATTTGAGGTGTCATACTACTAACTCTTGTTAGTATCATTCATCTCCATCCAGATTTGAGGACAAATCCTTCTCAAGAGGAGGGGACTGATGTGTGCATGGACCTTAGCCAAGTAATGATCCAGTTCGAGTTCCATTGGGCCCGTTACACGTGCACGGGCCAAGCGCTTCAAAGAGTCTCTCCAAGCCCTTGTTCGAAATGTTCAAGACCAACAAGGGGTCCATCGGAACATTGAAGGCTTAGAAGTTGATCATCAAGTTGTCTACACGTTGATCCAAGCCCATGAGGAGCTAAGTGATGGTTGTTAGCTGGGCTTTGAGCCCATTAGCTAGTCTTTTCAGTTTTCCAATGGGCTTGGTCGGCCTTTTAGTTACAAGTGTTAGGCGTCGAGTCATTGTTAGATTAGTTACTAGTTCGTTACTTTGTTTGAGTCATGGATCCGGCCCATTTATATCCACAAGGTGGCCGAACCCCATCCCCTTCCTAGCCTAGGGTTTCATTAGCTTTGCTAGCCTATAAAAAGGCTCACTTTGTACGGATTAAGGGGTAGACGTTTTATGAATAAAATTGCAGCTTTGTTTCTCTTTCATTATTGAGAGTACAATTCCATTACTTGCATTGGCAAGGGTTCTTGAGCAATCTCGCGATTGTCCTTGATTGTTCGCCCGACCTATCCACTTGGGTATTCACCTCGATTGGAGTCGTCGATCTACCACCTTCAATCAATTCGTGTCGTCCGTCTTGGTTTTAGGTACCGCAAACCAAGCGTTGGACAACCTCGCTAGATCCTTGGGCAAACGTGCTACGTGTCTCGAAACGAGTTGATCGAGGAGCGTATCAGCATCACCTTGGGTATTCTCCATTGGTGTGAGAGAGGGCTGAAATTATCTTGAGTACTTGCCAAAGAGAGCCAAACCCGAATCTGGTCTTGGGAGTGTGTGGGAGTCGGACTTGCTTGGGTCTTTATAGAGTCCCAACCGACTTGGTGAAGGGGTTTGGGAAGGAAAACAAAAAACTGATTTTCGGTTGGAGGAGGTGGGAACCAAATCTGACTTTCAACTTTTTTTGGGAAGGAATTTGGAAGTTACTTCAAGTGTTCAAGAAAGGGTTTCTAAAAGGTTTCCAAAACTAACTTGTTTTCCAAAACCTATTAGGAAACTAAGTAGATAACTTGGATAAACTCTTTTATTTTCACTTGAACACACTCCTACATTTTAGGAAACTAGGGTTTCACTTGAGTCCTTGTTCACACTAGCGCAATTTCCATTTCTGTCCACCACTAGTTCACCTCCAAATGCGTCCATCCTTCTTGCCTTTTTACATTCCAATGTTTCTTAATTCTTGGATTACTCTTGTGGAAAAAGTTGGTAACATTTATTAGACTTGTGCGACATTTCTCAACTACCTAATCCAACAGGGAAAGGTATTTGGTGAGATCATTAGAGTGCTTTGAGTGGCAAATACGAGAGTGAGTGAAACACTAAGGGAGTGAAGTAAGGTTATATTTGTATTCTTTTCTTGTTCACTAACCTTTGCAGGTCTAAGAGAGAGTCATGGAGCAAGCTCAACCAACCAATGACTACTCATTGATGTTCACAGCCATGAAAAACGAGCTCAGGAGAATTAGTGAGCAGCAAATGGAGGAATTGCACACTCGTTTTGATGAGCTATCCAAGAGTCTCATGAGGGATCTCGTTCCGGATCTCACAACCGGAGTAATCATGGCACAAAATGGGCACATAGTGACGATTACTCGGCCAGTGAAGATGAGGACAGGGCCGAGAGGCCAAGGAGGGATACGCCCAAGAGCAAGATCAAGGGGCTTAAGATCCAAGTTCCTACATTCCAAGGCAAAAGCGACCCTGAGGCCTACTTGGAATGGGAAGGCCGCATCGAGATGGTCTTCGACTGCTATGATTATAGCGAGGAACAAAAGGTTAAGATAGCCACTGTTGAGTTCACCGACTACGCACTAGTCTGGTGGGACCAAGTAAGGACTCATCGAAAGAGAATGGGAGAACCACGAGTCCGGACTTGACGAGAACTCAAGGCATTGATGTGCAAGAGGTTCGTTCCTAGCTATTACAACCGCGATCTCCACTCCAAACTTCAAACCCTCACTCAGGGCAACATGAGCGTGGAGGAATATTACAAGGAGATCGAAATGGCCATGATGAGGGCAAATATTCAAGAAGATAGTGAGGCAACAATGGCAAGTTTCTTAGAGGTCTCAACCCTGACCTACAAGAAGCCTTGGAGCTCCAACATTACTTGGACATGCATGATCTTCTTGGAATTAGCCATCAAGGCCGAGAGGGGAAAGAAATTGAGGCGAGGGCCCGTACCTTCCAAACTTCCAACTCGACTTCATGGAGGGGCAACCAACCACGGAGGACAGCCCACGAAGTTGGAAATTCGGCTACACCCATTCCATCTAGTCGAATTCCAGGTAATGCTCCTAACCGAAATTCCCATTTTACCCCTAACAAAGCTGCTGATGCATCTAGGTCCACTTCTAAGGCACCTCATGAGACTCCTAAGACTAGGAGTAGGGATATCAAGTGCTTCAAATGCCAAGGGTTCGGACATATTCAGTCCCAATGTCCAAACCAAAGGATCATGTTAGTCACTCACAATGGAGAGATCGTGTCCGATGACGACGATTGTGAGGATATGCCTGGATTGATCAAGGGCGATTGCGTGGAGGATAACTCGGCTGAGGAAGAATGTTCTCCTACTCAAGGGGAAATCGGCTGTTTGGTGGCACGACGAGTGCTAACCGCCCGAGTCAAGGAGGACGAGCAATTGCAAAGGGAAAACTTATTTTACACTCGTTGTAAAGTAAGCTGATAAGGTGTGTAGCCTCATCATTGATGGTGGGAGTTGCACCAATGTGGCAAGCTTACTCATGGTTGAAAGCTTAGGCCTTCCTACAACCAAACATCCACACCCATACCGCTCCAATGGCTAAGTGAAGAAGGAAGAGGTACGTGTCTACAAACAGGTACGTGTTCCTTTTTCAATTGGCACCTACATTGATGAAGTTGTGTGTGATGTAGTCCCCATGCATGCTACACATGTCATCTTAGGAAGACCTTGGCAATTTGACAAACATGTCACATTTGATGGTAGAGCAAATAAGTACACTCTTTTTGCACAATGGTAAACGCATGGTCCTAACACCACTCACACCTGCACAAGTATATGAGGACCAACTTAAATTGCAAAGGGAGTGTGAATTAGACCGCTAAAAGAGGAAACAAAAGGCGGCCGACCCTGGTAAATGCTCCACTTCCACGAGTGAGCAATCGACCAAAGGTCGAATGAGCACACCTAGTGTACCCCATGACCATGCACTGACTAAACCAAACACTAAGAAGCAAAACATGATAATCAAGGCTAAGGATGTGCGAAAACTTGTAAATGCTGATCAGCCTGTATTACTCATGATTTGTAAACATGTGCTACTGAATGTTGATGAGCTCGATAAGGCAATGCCTTCAAGTGTTTATTGCTCTCTTGCAGGAATTCGAGGACGTATTCCCCGATGAGGTCCCTGATGGATTACCCACCCATTCGAGGGATCGAGCACCAAATAGACTTGATTCCTAGAGCACCACTACCCAACAAACCCGCATACCGCATGGATCCGGAGGAGACAAAGGAGTTTCAACGGCAAGTTGATGGACTACTAGGTAAGAGTTGGGTAAAGGAGAGTCTCAGTCCTTGCGCCGTGCCTGTGATACTTGTCCCCAAAAGGATGGTACTTGCGCATGTGCACTGACTGTAGAGCCGTTAATGCTATTACTGTTAAATATCGTCATCCCATTCCTAGCTAGATGAATGCTTGATGAACTTGTTGGTACTATTATCTTCACTAAAATTGATTTAAGGAGTGGCTATCATCAAATTAGGATGAAAGAAGGCGATGAATGGAAAACGGCTTTCAAACCAAACATGGTCTTATATGAGAGGCTGTCATGGCCTTTTGGGTTGACTAACGCCCTAGTACTTTCATAAGATTAATGAACCATGTTTTGAGACATTTTATTGGTAAATTTGTCATTGTTTATTTTGATGATATCTTGATATATAGCCGAAATGAGCATGAGCACATGGAGCATTTGAGATTAGTTCTCAATACACTTCGAGAGGCGCGTCTATACGTTAACCTTAAGAAGTGCACTTTTTGTACTAATGAGCTTGTGCTTTTAGGCTATGTTGTGAGCTCGAGGGCATCAAAGTAGACGAGTCCAAGATTGAGGCCATCAAGCAATGGCAACCCAAAATCCATCCCTGAGGTGCGAAGTTTCCATGGACTGGCAGGATTCTACCGGCGATTTGTCAAAGACTTCAGCACCATTGTTGCCCCATTGACCGCCGTGACAAAGAAGAATGATAAATTCCATTGGGGAGAAGCCAAGAACAAGCATTCCTTACCCTCAAGGACAAACTCACACATGCACCCGTTTTAGCATTACCAAATTTTAACAAGACCTTTGAAATTAAATGTGATGCTTCTGGTGTAGGTATTGGCGCTGTTCTTATGCAAGACAAGAGGCCTTGTGCCTTCTTTAGCGAGAAACTGGGAGGAGCTGCCTTGAACTATCCCACGTATGACAAGGAGTTGTACGCGCTTGTGAGGGCATTGGAGACATGGCAACACTACCTCCGTCCAAGGGAGTTCGTGATACACACTTATCATGAGTCATTGAAGTTTCTCAAGAGGCAACCAAAGTTGAGCAAGCGACATGCCAAATGGGTCAGTTTCATTGATACCTTCTCTTATGTCATTAAGTACAAAACTGGCAAAACGAATGTGGTAGCTGATGCTTTATCTCGTAGACATTCTTTGCTTGCTGTTCTTGATGCTAAGTTGTTAGGGTTTGAGATGCTTAAGGAACTATATGCACATGATCATGACTTTGGTGATATATACGCATCCTGTGCTAAGAGTCCACATGGCAAGTACTTTTTGCATGATGGTTGCCTATTTTATGTGGATAAGTTATGCGTGCCTAATTCTTCCATTCGTGATCTTTTGATTCGAGAGGCACATAGTGGTGGTCTCATGGGACATTTTGGCATTGTTAAGACTTTAGCAATGTTGCAAGAGCACTTTTACTGGCCTCATATGCGTAGGGATGTTGAACGCATGGTTGGTAGATGTGCCACTTGCCACAAAACCAAGTCTAAAACAAATCCATATGGCTTGTATTACCCATTACCTATTCCACATTATCCTTGGGTAGACTTGTCTATGGACTTTGTCTTGGGACTACCTAGGTCGCCAAGGGGTAATGATTCCATCTATATGGTAGTTGACAGATTCTCTAAGATGGCTCATTTCATCCCTTGTTACAAAACTGATGATGCATCTCACGTTGCTAACTTGTTCTTTAAAGAAATTGTTCGATTGCATGATATGCCTCAGACCATTGTTAGTGATAAAGATGTGAAATTCTTGAGTTATTTTTGAAAGACTTTGTGGTCTAAACTTGGCACTAGATTGTTGTTTTCTACCACAAGTCATCCACAAAGCGATGGACAAACTGAGGTTGTCAATCGCACACTTGGCACATTACTCAGGGCGTTGATTAAAAAGAATCTTAAATCTTGGGAAGAGTGTTTGCCACATGTTGAATTTGCTTATAATAGAACTGTTCATAGTGCAACACACTCCTCACCATTTGAGGTTGTTTATGGTTTTAACCCCCTAACCCCTGGATTTGGCACCCTTACCCTTCTCTGAGCACACCAGTTTAGATGGGAAAAAGAAAGCTGAATTTGTGCGCAGGTTACATGAAGCCGTTCGAGCCAACATTGAGAGGCGTACTCAGCAATACATCCACCAGCATGCCAACAAGCACCGTCGCAAGATGACCTTTAAACCTGGAGATTGGGTTTGGCTGCACTTGAGGAAAGAAAGGTTCCCCAAGCAACGCCAAAGTAAGTTGTCCCCAAGGGGTGATGGACCTTTTCGCGTGCTCCAACGTATCAATGACAATGCCTACAAATTGGAGCTACCTGGCGAGTACAACGTGAGCGCGACTTTCAATGTCGAGGATTTGAGTCCATTCCTTGACGAGGAGGATCCAGATTTGAGGACAAATCCTTCTCAAGTGGAGGGGACTGATGTGTGCACGGACCTTAGCCCAAGTAATGATCCCGTTCGAGTTCCATTGGGCCAGTCACACGTGCACGGGCCAAGCGCTTCAAGGAGTCACTCCAAACCCTAGTGCGAAGTGTCCAAGACCAACAAGGAGTCCATAGAGACATTGAAGGATTGGAAGGGGATAATCAAGTTATCTTCACGATGATCCAAACCCATGACGAATCAAGTGGGCCTCCAAGTGGGGTGACCGACTAGGCCTTAGGCCTTAGTGCTAGGTTTTAATTGTTTAGAGTTGGATTAGTTGGTTGCATAGGGTCATGGGTCGGCCCACCTTGTCCTTCTAGTGGCCGAACTCCCCTTCCCTATTTCTCTTAGGTTTTCATTAGTCCCTTAGCCTATATAAAGGCACACTTTGTACGGTTAAGGGGTGACGTAATTTTCATAATAAAATTCTAGTTTGTTTCTCTTCAATTGTTGAGAGCATTCGTTCCTTTACTTGCTTTTGGCAAGGGTTCTTGAGCAATCTTGTGCTTGTCCTTGATTGTTCTACCGACCTATCCACTTGAGTAATCACCTCGATTGGAGTCGTCGTGCTACCACCTATAATCAATTCGTGTCGTCCGTTTTGGTTTTAGGTTCCGCAATCTAAGCGTTGGACAATCTCGCTAGATCCTTGGGCAACGTGCTACGTGTCTCGAAACGAGTTGATCGAGGACCGTATCACTCTCGATCTAGATCTCACAACCGACATCAAAGCGGTACCAAAGGGGCAAATTATGAGGACTATTCGGCAAGTGAGGATGAAGAGAGAGCCGAGAGACCTAAGAGGGACACTTCTAAGGAGGTGCTTCAGGGACTAAAAATCAAAGTTCCTACCTTCCAAGGAAAAAGTGACCCTGAGGCTTACTTGGAATGGGAAGGGCGAATTGAAATGGTTTTCGATTGCTATGATTATAGCGAGGAACAAAAAGTAAAGGTTGCCACTGTTGAGTTCACCGAATATGCACTTGTTTGGTGGGATCAAGTAAGGACTGGTAGGAGAAGAAATGGTGAACCGCAAGTCCGAACTTGGCGTGAACTCAAGGCAAAGATGCGCAAAAGATTCGTTCCAAGTTATTACAACCGAGATCTCCACTCCAAACTGCAAACTCTCACTCAAGGCAACATGAGTATGGAGGATTATTACAAGGAGATCGAAATGGCCATGATGAGGGCTAACATCCAAGAAGATAGTGAGGCCACAATGACAAGGTTTCTTAGGGGGTTGAACTCTGACCTTCAAGAGGCCTTGGAACTTCAACACTATTTGGATATGAGCGACCTACTTGAATTAGCCATCAAGGCCAAAAGGGGAAAGAAACTGAGGAGACGTGGCCGACCATACCCCACCTCAAATCCAAATATTTGGAAAGGAGGTCAGCCGAGAAGAACATCCCATGAAGCTGGACATTCGGCCACACCACCCACTTCTGGCCGAACACAAGGTAATTTCCCTAATCGAAATTCCAATTCTACCCCTAATAAGTTTGTTGATGCATCTAGGTCCACTTTCAAGTCCACTCAAGAAACTCCTAAGCCTAGGAGTAGGGATATTAAGTGCTTCAAATGTCAAGGATTCGGACATATCCAATCTCAATGTCCGAATCAAAGGGTAATGCTTATCACTCACAATGGAGATGTTGTGTCGGATGATGACGATTGTGAGGAGATGCCCGGCTTGACCAAGGAGGAATGCTTGGAAATTGACTCGGCCGAGGAAGAATGTTCACCAACTCAAGGTGAAATTGGTTGTTTGGGAGTTAAAGAAGAAGAGCAATTGCAACGAGAGAACTTGTTTTGCACTCGATGTAAAGTAAGTGACAAAGTGTGCAGTCTCATCATTAATGGAGGAAGTTGCACCAATGTAGCAAGTTTGCTAATGGTGGAGAGCTTGGGACTTCCTACGACTAGACATCCACACCCATACCGACTACAATGGCTAAGTGAAGATGGAGAAGTGCGGGTCTACAAGCACGTACGTCTTCCTTTTTCAATTGACAATTATATTGATGAAGTTGTGTGCAATGTTGTCCCTATGCATGCTACTCATGTGATTCTAGGAAGACCTTGGCAATTTGATAAGCATGTTACATTTGATGGTAGGTTTAATAAGTACATTCTGTTGCACAATGGTAAACGCATGGTCCTAACACCCCTCACTCCGCACAAGTCCATGAGGACCAACTTAAATTGCAAAGAGAATGTGACTCAGACCGACAAAAGAGAAAACTCAAGGGAACTGAATCTGGAAATTGCTCCAAAACATCTCTGAGCATTCGGCCAAGGGCAACTGTAGTGTTCCTAGTGTCACAAATGATCACGCATTGATTAAATCCAACACTAAGAAGCAAAACATGATAATCAAGGCTAAAGATGTTAGAAAAGTTGTGAATTCTGATCAGCCTGTGTTACTTATTGATATGCAAACATGTGCTTTTGAGTGTTGATGAACTCGACAAGGCATTGCCTTCAAGTGTAGTTACATTGTTGCAGGAATTTGAGGACGTGTTCCCTGATGAGGTCCCTGATGGCTTACTACCCATCCGAGGGATCGAGCACAAATTGACCTCATTCCTGAAGCACCATTACCCAACAAACCCGCCTACCGCATGGGTCCGGAGGAAACTAAGGAACTTCAAAGGCAAGTTGATGGCCTACTAGGCAAGGGTTGGGTTAAAGAAAGTTTGAGTTCTTGTACTGTACCTGTTATACTTGTTCCAAAAAAGATAGTACTTGGCGTATGTGTACTGATTGTAGAGCTGTTAATGCTATAACTGTTAAATACCGTCATCCCATTCCTAGACTAGATGATATGCTAGATGAACTTGATGGTTGCTGTTATTTTCACAAAAATTGTGATATGATCCGGATCCCCCACTCTAGCCCACAACTCCGTTCAAGTAGCCCGATCACAAGAACTCGTGCCAAGAAGATGCGCGAAGCCTTCAAGCTCTTGTATGCGCCAATCCAAGAGAGAGTTGGAGATGATTTGAAGATCATTGAAGGCTTGGAGAATGAAGATCCAACCTTATATATCTTGCTCCCAAGTTGAAGAATCGAGTGAAGTCTAGTTGCTTAAAGAAGACGAGGGCACTTTAGTCATTTTGTCATTGTTTTCGTTATTATTTCCTTTTAAATAAATCGGCCAAACAAGCCCTTGTAGTGGCCGAACATTAGATAGCAATTTGAGTCATTATTTTCAGCCCATTTTCGGCCCAAAGGCCTAGCCTAGCCGAGTTAGGGTTTTTCCAAGTCACTTTAGGTTTTCAAGTTGTATGGCTATATATAGCCAAGGCAAGAGACCTTCATGATCAGTTTTTGCATTAATAAAAATCGTGAGTCTTTCGCTTTCTCTTTCTAAGAGAGCCTCTTTGAATATTTGAGAATCTTTCTCAAATTTTTCAATTGAACTTATCAATCAAGTAACTCCTTGGTTGTGGCGTTCCTCTACCTATAGTTTGGTTAGCTAGTTCGTTAGATAACGGGTTGAGATAATATCAATAGTGTTCGTTTATCTCCGGGGATTAGTTTTGGGTCAAAATTTTCCGCTGCCTAAACCGTTGGTGAATTGGTTGTCTAGATCGTGGTTTCACATCAGTTGGTAATCAGAAGCTAGTCGACAACCACCAGATTATATCCTTCTTTTCTTTTGTGTTTCGAGTCACATACTCTTGTTCCAAATCAGTTCGTGTGTCAATCAAAAAAAAAAGTACTGTAGCCGACTGTTCAAGCTACTTGTAGCGACACTATTCACACGGGTCGTACTGTTCATCCGAAGTACTGTAGCGACACTGTTCCCGAAAATTTTGTTTTGCATAACTGTGTTTTCTTTCTTGTTTTTGGTTGTCTTGTTATATTGTTCTTGAAGTCTTGTGTTGGTTTAGGAGTAAAAAAAAAAACACACAAGAAGCAAAACAAATTCTGGTCGCTAGTTTGCTTCTTGAAACCGAAGTGTTTTTGAACAAGAGGGCTGGGAATATTGTCTTGTTTTGCACAAAAAAAGGCTGTTTACAATAGTTCTTGAAGTTCTTGATAACCTTACCTTGTTTCTTGGAATTCTTGATATATATCTTGAAGGGGTGGGTTGGTTCTTGAAAATCTTGAAGCCAAAATTGATCTTGATCAAACCCTAGTATCGTTTCTTGAAGTGGACTGATCTTGTGCAAACAAATAAAAAACAAAATTCTTGTTCTTGTTGAGATTCGAATAGAAAAAGAAGAAAAAAGAATTCTGGTTAAAGAGAGAAAAAAAAAAGAGGAAGAAAGAGCAAACCAGAATTGAACTCTTACCAAGAAGAGGAAACCTACTTGAATTGGGAAACTAAGTTGTCTTGGGTTTTGCTAAAACAAATCCTAGATACACTCTAACTACCCCAATTCGGTTAGAACACCTTTGCACCGTGGGAAACCAGAAAAACAACCCCCAAACAAACCCAAAACCGCCGAAGAAACACGCCCTTCAACCTCCAAAAACAAACCAGCCTATTGCAAACGGGTAGAGTCACTCTAGGTTCCAAAAAAAATCTGCCATCGCGTTCTAATTTCTGTCGACATTAGCAAACTGTCCAGGTTGATAAATTATCGTCTTTGAGTCATTTTTTTACAGATTGTTGTTCATGTTAGGAGTGTCCAAGAAGAGTCCAAATGGGTCTAGTCGTTATTTAGCTTGTTAGAGTCCTTGTCAAAGTCAAACTCTCTCAACACTTGAGTCATTCTTTTGCGGACTAAATCAGATTCCAGCATATTTTTGCTCGTGTCTTTGCTACCTTTTGAGTCATTATTCAATCCTAAATTTCCAGCTATTCCATACGCCACTTTTGGGGAACACTTGATTGAAGTTTGGTCGAACTACTTGGAGGAAATTTCTGATTTCTTCAAAGAGAGCAATCAAGGGATTTGAGAAGTGAGTTGCGAGAGCATTAGAGTGTTTTAAACACTTGAGTGATACACGAGAGCGAGGGAAACACGTAAGGGAGTGAGTGAGGCCTTTTCTACTAATGTTTGTTGAGTTTTGCAGGTGATAAAAGTATGAGACAAACGAATTGCTCAACTGGAGCTTCACCATCTTGTGCCTAAAGGAGTAAATGCTGTGTGCATTGCGTGAGATAACTGAGCAATTGGAAATCATCAAAGCTCAAAAAAATGATTGGTTTTATACACGTTGCCACATCAAGGATAAAGTTTGCAGCTTAGCCATTGATAAGGGTTGTGAAGTTAACCTCGCAAGTACTGTCTTGGTTGAGAAATTGGAATCTTCCAACCATTGATCATCTTCGACCTTACAAGTTGCATAGTGATAGTGGTGATATTTGGGTTATGAAGCACACACTTGTTCCTTTTCGTATTGGCCAATACGTGGATGAGGTGTTGTGTGATGTAGTTCCTATTCAAGTGATGCATGTGCTGTTGGGACATGGTGGATGTTTAATCGAGAAGTCAAATACGATGGATATACTAATAAGTATTCCTTCACATTTAATTGCCATCGTACCAGGCTTGTGTCGTTTAATTCTAAGCAACTTTGTATTGATCTAGCATACCTGAAGAGTGAGCATGAGCATTATAGTATGAAGAAAGAGCGAGATGAGGGAATTGTGACTGAAGAGGTAAAATTCGAGGGAGTTGAAAAGGAGAATAATGAGAGGAAAAAGTTAGCTATTGAGCATGAGAAAGAGATTAAAAATTCTAAGAGTGAGCTGATTGTGAGAAAGGATGTGGGATCATACGTTTTTTCTAACGATCTTAACTCTACTTTGTTTAGTGTTTATACTTTTATGCAGGTTAAGCAAGGAAAAATTGAGTTGATCTTGGCATGTTCTATACCTAAATGCATTGGTGAATATCAAACTTTTCATGGAGTTTGCATCTTAAGTGTTGTATCTCTTTGTCATCCATTGATGTTCAACTTCAACCATGAGCCTGATTTGCTTGTTGGGACGAATAATGAAGTTTCAAAGGGAGTTTCTACACTTGAAACTTGTTATAAACTTCCTTCTTATTTCGTTGGTGATAATTCTTTCCTCATTGTTCCAAATTCGAATTGCTTACAACCTGATTTTATTCTTCAATTTGAAGGTACAAAAGCTGCCTATCTCAATCTTGCTCCATTTGTGCAAGATAGGCCATATCAACAACAACTTGCAATGAATTTTTGTAACCTTGCACAATCATAGTCAGGACTTTTCTAACCTGATTGAGCATCACTATGAAGATCCTTATCTTGTGAATATGAATGGTAAGCTGTCAAGTGATTTTATACCTACAAATGCTAATTGTGTGATTTATTGTGTAGGTCCAAATTCAACCATTCATGACAAAAGGCTGATTAGAGAGCTTTGGAATGGAACTTGGAATTTTCACAAGCTTTATACAAGATGTTTCTTGTCTTGGAGAATGTCTTTGTTCAAAAGCATCATAAGGCTAACCAAACGACATGCAACATGGCTCGTAGTCATTCATCTATTTCCAACCTTATTATCCTTTAAGCGCACCGTCGATTTGTGGACAAATCGCTTTCAGAGGAGGGAAATGATATGATCCGGATCCCCCACTCTAGCCCACAACTCCGTTCAAGTAGCCCGATCACAAGAACTCGTGCCAAGAAGATGCGCGAAGCCCTTCAAGCTCTTGTATGCGCCATCCAAGAGAGAGTTGGAGATGATTTGAAGATCATTGAAGGCTTGGAGAATGAAGATCCAACCTTATATATCTTGCTCCAAGTTGAAGAATCGAGTGAAGTCTAGTTGCTTAAGAAGACGAGGGTACTTTAGTCATTTTGTCATTGTTTTCGTTATTATTTTCCTTTTAAATAAATCGGCCAAACAAGCCCTTGTAGTTGGCCGAACATTAGTTAGCAATTTGAGTCATTATTTTCGGCCCATTTTCGGCCCAAAGGCCTAGCCTAGCCGAGTTAGGGTTTTTCCAAGTCACTTTAGGTTTTCAAGTTGTATGGCTATATATAGCCAAGGCAAGAGACCTTCATGATCAGTTTTTGCATTAATAAAAATCGTGAGTCTTTCACTTTCTCTTTCTAAGAGAGCCTCTTTGAATATTTGAGAATCTTTCTCAAATTTTTCAATTGAACTTATCAATTAAGTAACTCCTTGGTTGTGGTGTTCCTCTACCTATAGTTTGGTTCGCTAGTTCGTTAGATAACGGGTTGAGATAATATCAATAGTGTTCGTTATCTCGGGGATTAGTTTTGGGTCAAATTTTCCGCTGCCTAAACCGTTGGTGAATTGGTTGTCTAGATCGTGGTTTCACATCAAATTGATTTGAGAAGTGGTTATCATCAGATTAGGATGAAAGAGGGAGATGAGTGGAAAACAACTTTCAAAACAAAACATGGCCTTTATGAGTGGTTAGTCATGCCTTTGGGTTAACTAATGCACCAAGCACTTTCATGAGATTAATGAAGGCAGTTTATAGGAAAATTTGTCATTGTTTACTTTGATGATATCTTGATATATAGTCGAAACATGCATGAACATATGGAGCATCTTAGATTGGTACTTGAAACACTTCGAAAGGCGAGCCTCTATGCTAACCTTAAGCAGTGCACTTTTTGTACTAATGAACTTGTGTTTCTAGGCTATGTTGTGAGTTCACAGGGCATCAAAGTAGACGAATCCAAAATTGAGGCCATCAAGCAATGGCCAACGACAAAATCTGTTGTGGATATGCGAAGCTTTCACGGGTTAGCTGGCTTCTACCGGCGTTTTGTCAAGGACTTCAGTACCATTGCTGCACCATTGACGTGACAAAGAAAAATGACAAATTCCATTGGGGAGAAGCACAAGAAAATTCTTTCCTCACTCTTAAGGACAAACTCACACATGCACCTATCTTAGCATTACCTAACTTTAACAAAGACTTTTGAAATTGAATGTGATGCTTCTGGTGTAGGAATTGGAGCTATGCTAATGCAAGACAAGAGGCCTTGTGCATTCTTTAGCTAGAAACTGGGAGGTGCTGCACTGAATTACCCCCACATACGACAAGGAGTTGTACGCACTTGTAAGAGCCTTGGAAACTTGGCAACATTACCCTCCGTCCAAGGGAGCTCGTGATACACACTGACCACGAATCCTTGAAATTCCTCAAGGGGCAGCCAAAATTGAGCAAATGGCACGCCAAGTGGGTAAGTTTTATTGACACCTTTTCCTATGTGATTAAGTATAAAACTGGTAAAACGAATGTGGTAGCTAATGTATTATCTCGTAGACATTCTTTACTAGTTTTTCTTGATGCTAAGTTGTTTGGGTTTGAAATGCTAAAGGAGCTCTATGCACATGACATTGATTTTGGTGAAATATTTGCATCGTGTACCAAGAGTCTGCATGGAAAATACTTTTTGCATGATGGATTTTTGTTTTATGTTGACAAATTGTGTGTGCCAAATCTTCCACTCGTGATTTGTTGGTTCGAGAGGCACATAGTGGTGGTCTCATGGGCCATTTTGGCATTGTTAAAACTTTGGCAATGTTGCAAGAGCACTTTTATTGGTCACACATGTGAAGGGATGTTGAACGCATGGTTGGTAGATGTGCTACTTGCAATAAAGCTAAGTCTAAAACAAATCCATATGACTTGTATACCCCATTGCCAATTCCAAAATATCCTTGGGTAGACTTGTCTATGGACTTTGTTTTAGTACTGCCTAGGTCTCAAAGGGGTAATGACTCCATCTATGTGGTAGTTGATAGATTTTCAATATGGCTCATTTTATCCCGTGCCATAAAACTAATGATGCATCTCATATTGCTAACTTGTTTTTCAAAGAAATTGTGCGTTTACATGGTATGCCTCAAACAATTGTTAGTGATAGAGATGTGAAGTTTCTGAGTTACTTTTGGAAGACTTTGTGGTCTAAACTTGGCACTAAACTCTTATTTTTCGACCACTAGTCATTCCCAAAGCAATGGACAAACTGAAGTTGTCAATCGCACACTTGGGACTTTGTTAAGGGCTTTAATTAAGAAAAACCTTAAGTCTTGGGAAGAGTGTTTGCCACATGTTGAGTTTGCTTACAATAGAACTGTCCACAGTGCAACACACTACTCACCATTTGAGGTTGTTTATGGGTTTAATCCACTAACCCCCCTTGACTTGGCACCCTTACCTTCCTCTGAGCATACAAACTTAGATGGGAAAAAGAAAGCTGAATTTGTACGTAGGTTACATGAAGCTATTCGAGCCAACATTGAGAAGCGTACTCAGCAATACATCCAGCAAGCTAATAAGCATCGTCGCAAGATGATTTTTGAACCTGGAGATTGGGTCTGGCTACACTTAAGGAAAGAACGATTCCCTAAGCAACGCCAATGCAAGTTGTCCCCAAGGGGCGATGGACCTTTCCGAGTGCTTCAACATGTCAACGATAATGCCTACAAGTTGGAGTTGCCCGGGGAGTACAATGTTAGCACGACTTTCAATGTCGCGGACTTGAGCCCGTTCCTTGACGAGGATGATCCAGATTTGAGGACAAATCCTTCTCAAGTGGAGGGGACTGATGTGTGCACGGATGATCCTCAAGTGAGAGTTCCACTGGGGCCGGTTACACGTGCACGGGCAAAGCAATTCAAGGAGTCTCTTCAAGCCCTTGTTAGAAATGTGCAAGACCAACAAGGGGTCCATAGGAACATTGAAGGCTTGGACGGGGTTAAGCAAGTTGTCTACACGTTGATCCAAGCCCATGAGGAGCCAAGTGCGGACCACGCATGTGACTAATCGGAGTTGGCCGAACCTTTGCACTATTAGTCGTTTAAGTTGCAAGTTGGTTTGATCATTATCGAGTCATTAGTTGTTAGTTAGCATTGTTAGTCGTGTTTTAATTACTAGTTCATTAGTTATTTGGAGTTGAATACTCGACCCACACTTGTTCAAAGAGTGGACCGAATTTCCCTTTCTAGTTAAGTAGATAGGCCGCCAATCCTTGACCATAAAGGATTAGGCTCCTAGGTTTCTAGCCTATAAAAAGGGGCCTTTTGTACAAGCAAAGGGTTAGACATTATTGATAATAAAATTCATTTTGTTTCTCTTTCCAAAATCGAGAGTTACATTCCTACTTGCTAGACAACGGTTCTTTGAGCAATCTCGCATGACGTCCTTTGTTGTTCATCCAGCCTATCTACTTGAGTAATCACCTCAATTAGAGTCGCTGTTCTACCGCCTTAAATCAAGTTGTGCCGTCCGTCTTGGTTCTAGGTTCCGCAATCCAAACGAATTGTTCATCTGTCTAGATCTTTGGGCAATCGTGCTACGTGGTCTCGGAACAAGTTGACCGAGGAGCGTATCAAAGTTTCCTTATTTGACTTGACTTCCAAACTTGACACAACTTTCTAAACAAATTTGAAAGTAATTAACTACTTTCCCCAAAACTCTAATTCAACTAGAATAGGAAACTAACTAACTCAAATTGGCTTAACTATGGTCAACATGACCTTAGCCTTTATTCCCTAATTCAAACAACTTACTTAAACTCTTGAATTAACTCTTAATTCTAATTAACAACTAACATTGCTGAAAACTCAATTAAATAAATGATAACAAGAAATAAGCATAACACGGGATTGGATCTTCAATGATTCTCGAGCCCGATTGCACCATCAACAATCATTGGAATGTGAAGACTTGTAAAATGAATTTTCTTGGACTTGAAAGGAATCCAAATCTTCATGTTCTCATCACCTTGGACCGACATTTCCATGGATTTTGTTTTGGGGTTACCTAGGTCAAAGAGTGGTAATGATAGCATCTTTGTTATTGTTGATAGATTTTCAAAAATGGCACATTTTATACCATCTCACAAAACAGATGATGCATCTCACATTGCTGATTTGTTTTTCAAAGAAATCATTAGATTGCATGGCATGCCTAGGACAATTGTCTTTGATAGGGATGTCAAATTTTTGAGTTACTTTTGGAAAACTTTGTGGGGAAAATTGGGTACTAAATTACTCTTTTCTACTACTAGTCACCCACAAACTGATGGCCAAACTAAGGTTGTCAACTGCATCTTGTCTACACTCTTACGTGCCATCATTAGAAAAAATATTCGAACTTGGGTTTGCATACAACCGCACGGTGCACAGTTCTACTCATTTTTCACCAATTGAAATAGTCTATGGTTTTAACCCTTTAACACCACTAGACTTGTCACATTTACCTTCTTCTGAGCACATTAACTTAGATGGTGCTAAACGAGCAGATTTTGTGAAGAAATTGCATGAGCAGGTCCGCTTAAACATTGAGCGAAGGATGGCTCAACGGGTTAACAAGGGACGCCAACGCGTGGTGTTTAAGCCTGGTGATTGGGTGTGGTTGCATCTGCGCAAGGAGAGGTTCCCGGTCCAAAGGCGCAATAAACTACTCCCACGAGGAGATGGGCCATTTCAAGTCATCAAGCGCATCAATGACAATGCCTACAAGCTAGACCTTCCTGGTGAGTACAATGTGAGTGCTACATTCAATGTCTCTGATCTATCTCCTTTTGTTGCAGACGACGAAGCTAATTTGAGAACAAATCCTTTTCAAGAAGAGGGGGATGATACGACCCAAGAGACACCATTGAGTATAATTCGAGTTCCTCTAGGACCCGTAACGCGAGCTCGAGCTGAAGATGAAAGAGGAACTCCAAGGGCTTGTTTGTGAGGTGCAAAGCCAAGAAATTGTCCCCAAGGTCATTGAGGGACTTGAGCATGAAGGATTGAAGGTCGTCCATGTCGTTCAAGTCAAGGAGGACCATGATTGAAGGCTTCATAGTTCGAGTAGTTTGCTTAGCCGTTTATCTAATCATTTTGGAGTCTTGTTTAGTCATTTTGGACCAAGGAATAATTCGGTCAGCTTGTCTAGCTAGAAGAGCCGATTCTAGGTTCCTAAATTGTAGGAACCTTGTCATGGTAGCCTTTTCCGTTTCGCTTTAGGTTTAGTCTTTTCCATTGCACTTTAGGTCTTCTACTTGTATGGCTATAAATAGCCTACCTTGGGTCATGTTTTATTCATTCAACAATACAATAAAATTTGAGAGTTTTCTTGGTTTCTCCAAGACTTCTTGAATATCTTAGAATTTCTCTAAGTGTTCATGACTTATCAATCTAGAATCGCACTAGATTGTGGCATCTACTACCTTTATACCAAGGTTCGTTAACCACGTGATTAATGGGTTGAGGTCATCTGCTCCAAGCTTGGTATCCTCTTGTCGATCCTGAGTCTAATCTCTTACGGGTTTCGTCACAAGGTTGGCGACGTTCGTATCACTTTCGGCACGAAAATCGAGAAAAAGGGTAAATGGTTTTCATCTCTCAAAACTTCTAATCTCATGTCCAAACTTTAGAATATAAAGAACGTTCACATTTTCCAAACTAATGGAGTCAAAACTCATCTAAAACTCCACTCATTTTCATAGCAAATGTTAAAGCTAAAGGTTCCAAGTTTCAAGTATAAAATTAGTGAAATTCTCCAAGAATTACTCTAGTCAAAACGCTCACTTTTTAAAAGTTCAAACTCATAGAAATCAAGGGCACAAGAATTGAAGTCCATTTCTCAAGTATGAAAAGAGGTGCCATTAACCAAGAAAATTAAGCAACCACGAAAACACATTAAGGGAAGTTTAATCATTTGGAAACCAAGATTCAAAATGAAGGCCTAATGTTCAAAGAGACCTTACCTCCAACCATGAAATTAAACTCAAAACGGACCAACAATCTCAAAGGAAGGTTAAAAGTTCTTAAAAGAGTATTTTGTTAGAAACCAGAAAATTTTCAGCTTGGTGCGACACTATTTGGAAAAATCATATCTCGAGTTCCGTAAATCCAAAAATTGGAAATTTTATACTGTTGGAAACTAGATTTAAAGTACTAAAACTTTCCAGAGGATACTTTTCCCAGATTCAAATCAGAAAGCATTCAAATTTCAGATCAAACTCACTGTTTTATTAAAACAGGGCAAAAACAGTCTTGATTTTTCAGTAAAGTTTGAAAATTCGGCAAAATTCACAGGAATTGAATTAGCCTCTGAAATTTATAAGTTTCAAACGCAACAAGCAGAACTAAATTTGGATTCTCCAACACCAAGATACAATAGTTGTAAGAAAACTGGTTTTTGCAACCTGTTCCATGGATTTTCAGTCACAAAGCTTCGACACAGTTTTGAAATCCGGCCATAACTAACTCTACACAAGTCCAAATTGGAAATGGTTTATGGCGTTAAAAACTAAATCAAAATGCTATAAATCATCAGAAGAAATCGTGTTCAACTTCTTTTCACAAGAGGGACAAAATTGAGCCACAAGATGCAGCTATATAATTTTCTCGGGTAAACAGGTGAGGCAAATCAGTCCACTTTGCCGGTTCACTCAAAATGAATTAGCAGGGAAATTTTATACCTTTAGAAAGCTCTTGGTGTCTAGTTTCAAATGCCGCAAACAGCACTTGATTTCAACTTTTGTACAAAGATTTATACACAGACAAAGAACCCCTGGTCGAAAATTCTACCCTGCACAAGTAAAAATAGGAATGTTATAGTAGTAGAGTTGAGTAGGTTCTTGGAGACGCTCTTCCCTAGGGTTTTTAGGGTTTTACCGCTGGTTACGCTCTTCCCTTCTCTAATTGGGCCGCCATGGAGGCCACGGCTGTCCTTCAGCCATTGGCGGAAGGGCATTCTGACTTTCCTCCTTTCCACGCGAAATCTTTTTTGATACGGCTCCTCGATCAACTCGTTTCGAGACACGTAGCACGTTTGCCCAAGGATCTAGCGAGGTTGTCCAATGCTTGGATTGCGAGACCTAAAACCAAAACGGACGACACGAATTGGTTGAAGATGGTAGAACGACGACTCCAATCGAGGTGAATACTCAAGTGGATAGGTCGGATGAACAATCAAGGACAAGCACGAGATTGCTCAAGAACCCTTGCCAAAAGCAAGTAGAAGATCGAGTTTCTCACACTAGAGAGAATAAAAAATAATGAACTTTATTGATAAAACGTCTAACCCCTCAACCGTACAACTTGAGCCTTTTTATAGGCTAGCAAAGCTAATGAAACCCTAGGCTAGGAAGGGGGATGGGTTCGGCCACCTTGTGGATATAAATGGGCCGGATCCATGACTCAAACAAAGTAACGAACTAGTAACTAATCTAACAATGACTCGACGCCTAACACTTGTAACTAAAAAGGCCGACCAAGCCCATTGGAAAACTAAAAAGACTAGCTAATGGGCTAAAGCCCAGCGAACAACCATCACTTAGCTCCTCATGGGCTTGGATCAATGTGTAGACAACTTGATGATCAACTTCTAAGCCTTCAATGTTCCGATGGACCCCTTGTTGGTCTTGAACATTTCGAGCAAGGGATTGGAAAGACTCTTTGAAGTGCTTGGCCTGCGCACGTGTAACGGGGCCCAGTGGTACTCGCACTTGGTCTTCACCATCTCCATTCGTGCACACATCAGTCCCCTCCTCTTGAGAAGGATTTGTCCTCAAATTTGGATCCTCCTCGTCAAGGAATGGGCTCAAGTCCGCGACATTGAAAGTCGCGCTAACATTGTACTCCTCAGGTAGCTCCAATTTGTAGGCATTGTCATTGATGCGGTGGAGCATTCGGAAGGGTCCATCACCCCTTGGGGACAGCTTACTTTGGCGTTGCTTGGGAAATCTTTCTTTTCTCAAGTGCAGCCAAACCCAATCTCCAGGTTCAAAAGTCATCTTGCGACGGTGCTTGTTAGCTTGCTGGATGTATTGCTGCGTACGCTTCTCAATATTGGATCGAACAGCTTCATGTAACCTGCGCACAAAATCAGCTTTCTTTTTCCCATCTAAGCTAGTGTGCTCAGAGCAAGGTAAAGGTGCCAAATCAAGGGGGGTCAGGGGGTTAAAACCATACACAATCTCAAATGGTGAGTAGTGTGTCGAACTATGAACAGTTCTATTATAAGCGAATTCGACATGTGGCAAACACTCTTCCCAAGATTTAAGATTCTTTTTAATCAAAGCCCTGAGTAAAGTACCAAGTGTGCGATTGACAACCTCAGTTTGTCCATCGCTCTGGGGATGACTTGTGTTCGAAAATAACAATCTAGTGCCAAGCTTTGACCACAAAGTCTTCCAGAAATAGCTCAAAAACTTCACATCTCTATCACAAACAATGGTTTGAGGCATACCATGTAAACGAACAATTTCCTTAAAGAACAAGTTAGCAATGTGAGATGCATCATTAGTTTTGTGACAAGGGATGAAATGAGCAATCTTAGAGAATCTATCAACGACCACATAGATGGAGTCATTACCCCTTGGTGACCTAGGTAGTCCCAAGACAAAGTCCATAGACAAGTCTACCCAAGGATAATGTGGAATGGGCAAT
The DNA here is from genome assembly GCA_023065735.1 of Coffea humblotiana. Classification (NCBI taxonomy): domain Eukaryota; kingdom Viridiplantae; phylum Streptophyta; class Magnoliopsida; order Gentianales; family Rubiaceae; genus Coffea; species Coffea humblotiana. Next base: position 104,918 of record JACYVW010000076.1, on the reverse strand, counting down.
GGGGTATACAAGCCATATGGGTTTGTTTTAGACTTGGCCTTGTGGCAAGTGGCACATCTACCAACCATGCGTTCAACATCCCTACGCATATGAGGCCAGTAAAAGTGTTCTTGCAACATTGCTAAGGTCTTAACAATGCCAAAATGACCCATGAGACCACCATTATGTGCCAAAAGATCACGAATAGACGAATTAGGCACACATAACTTATCCACATAGAATAGAAATCCATCATGCAAAAAGTACTTTCCATGCGGACTCTTAACACAGGAAGCATATATTTCACCAAAATCAAGATCATGTGCATAAAGTTCCTTGATCATCTCAAACCCCAGTAACTTAGCATCGAGGAAAACAAGCAACGAATGCCTACGAGATAGTGCATCAGCTACTACATTCGATTTGCCAGTTTTGTACTTGATGACATAAGAGAAGGTGTCGATGAAGCTTACCCATTTGGCATGTCTCTTGCTCAATTTTGGTTGCCCCTTGAGAAACTTCAATGACTCGTGATCAGTGTGTATCACGAACTCCCTTGGACGGAGGTAGTGTTGCCAGTCTCCAAAGCTCTCACCAGTGCGTACAACTCCTTGTCGTACGTGGGGTAGTTCAAGGCAGCACCTCCCAGCTTCTCACTAAAGTATGCATACGGTCTCTTATCTTGCATGAGAACAGCTCCAATACCTACACCAGAAGCATCACATTCAATTTCAAAAGTCTTGTTAAAGTTAGGTAATGCTAAAACAGGTGCATGTGTGAGTTTGTCCTTAAGGGTAAGAAATGCTTGTTCTTGGGCTTCTCCCCAATGGAATGTATCATTTTTCTTGGTCACGGCAGTCAATGGAGCAGCAATGGTGCTGAAGTCTTTGACAAAACGCCGATAGAAGCCCGCCAATCCATGGAAACTGCGCACCTCAGGGACGGATTTTGGCGTCAGCCATTGCTTGATGGCCTCAATCTTGGACTCGTCGACTTTGATGCCCTGCGAACTCACAACATAGCCTAAAAACACAAGCTCATTAGTACAAAAAGTGCACTTCTTAAGGTTAGCGTATAGACGCGCCTTTCGAAGTGTATCAAGGAACTAGTCTCAAATGCTCCATGTGCTCATGCTCGTTTCGACTATATATCAAGATATCATCATAGTAGACAATGACAAATTTTCCAATGAATTGTTGCAAAACATGGTTCATCAATCGCATGAAGGTACTAGGGGCATTAGTCAACCCGAAGGGCTAACCACTCATAAAGGCCATGTTTTGTTTTAAAAGCCGTTTTCCACTCGTCTCCCTCTTTCATCCTAATTTGATGATAGCCGTTTCGTAAATCAATTTTAGTAAAAATCACAGCACCATCAAGTTCATCAAGCATATCATCTAATCTAGGAATTGGATGACGGTATTTAACAGTTATAGCATAACGGCTCTACAGTCGGTGCACATGCGCCAAGTACCATCCTTTTTGGGGACAAGTATCACAGGCACAGTACAAGGACTTACACTTTCCTTTACCCAACCCTTACCTAATAGGCCATCAACTTGCCTTTGCAACTTTTTAGTTTCCTCAGGACCCATGCGGTAAGCAGGTTTGTTGGGTAGTGGTGCTCCAGGAATCAGGTCTATTTGGTGCTCGATCCCTCGAATGGGTGGTAAGCCATCAGGGACCTCATCAGGGAATACGTCCTCGAATTCCTGCAAAAGAGCAACTACACTCGAAGGCAATGCCTTGTCGAGCTCATCAACATTTAGGAGCACGTGTTTGCAAACCAAGTAAACAGGTGGTCAGAATTCACAAGTTTTCGAACATCCTTAGCCTTAATTATCATGTTTTGCTTCCTAGTGTTGGGTTTAGTTAATGCATGATCATGTGTGACACTAGGTGTGCTTACTTGACCCTTGGTCGAGTGCTCACTTGTAGAAGTGGAGCATTTGCCAGGGTCGGCCGCCTTTTGTTTCCTCTTTTGGCGGTCCAATTCACACTCCCTTTGCAATTTAAGTTGGTCCTCATACACTTGTGCAGGTGTGAGTGGTGTTAGGACCATGCGTTTACCATTGTGCAAAAGAGTGTACTTGTTTGCCCTACCATCAAATGTGACATGTTTATCAAATTGCCAAGGTCTTCCTAAGATGACATGTGTAGCATGCATAGGGACAACATCACACACAACTTCATCAATGTAGTTGCCAATTGAAAAAGAACACGTACCTGTTTGTAGACACGAACCTCACCTTCTTCACTTAGCCATTGGAGGCGGTATGGATGGGGATGTCTAGTTGTAGGAAGGCCCAAGCTTTCAACCATTAGTAAGCTTGCCACATTGGTGCAACTCCCACCGTCGATGATGAGGCTACACACCTTATCACTTACTTTACATCGAGTGTAAAATAAGTTCTCTCTTTGCAATTGCTCGTCCTCCTTGACTCGAGCGGTTAGCACGCGTTGTGCCACCAAACAACCGATTTCCCCTTGAGTAGGAGAGCATTCTTCCTCAGCCGAGTCATCCTCCAAACAATCACCCTTGATCAATCCAGGCATATCCTCACAATCGTCATCATCGGACACAGTTTCCCCATTGTGAGTGACCAACATGACCCTTTGGTTTGGACATTGAGACTGAATGTGCCCAAACCCTTGGCACTTGAAGCACTTGATATCCCTACTCCTAGTTTTAGGAGTCTCATGAGGTGCTTTAGAAGTGGACCTGGATGGATCAACAACTTTGTTAGAGGTAAAATGGGAATTTCGGTTAGGAGCATTACCTTGAATTCGGCTAGAAGAAGTTGGTGTAGCCGAATTTCAGCTTCGTGGCCTGTCCTCCTTGGTTGGTTTCCCCTCCATGAAGTCGAGTTGGAAGTTTGGAAGGCACGGCCTCCTCGCCTCAATTTCTTCCCCCTCTCGGCCTTGATGGCTAGTTCAAGAAGGTCATGCATGTCCACGTAGTGTTGGAGCTCCAAGGCTTCTCGAAGGTCTGGGTTGAGACCTCTAAGGAACCTTGCCATTGTAGCCTCACTATCTTCTTGAATGTTTGCCCTCATCATGGCCATCTCGATCTCCTTATAGTAGTCCTCCACACTCATGTTGCCTTGAGTGAGGGTTTGAAGTTTAGAGTGGAGATCGCGGTTGTAGTAGTTAGGAACAAATCTCTTGCGCATCAATGCCTTGAGTTCTCGCCAAGTCCGGACTCGTGGTTCTCCGATTCTCCTTCGATTAGTCCTTACTTGGTCCCACCAGACTAGTGCGTAGTCGGTGAACTCAACAGTGGCTACCTTAACCTTTTGTTCCTCGCTATAATCATAGCAGTCAAAGCCCATCTCGATACGGCCTTCCCATTCCAAGTAAGCCTCAGGGTCGCTTTTGCCTTGGAATGTAGGGACTTGGACCTTAAGTCCCTTGATCTCATTCTTGGGTGTATCCCTCCTTGGCCTCTCGGCCCTTTCCTCATCATCACTGGCCGAGTAGTCATCATAATTTCCTCCCTTGGTGTGAGATCTAGAACGCGAGCCTCTCGGGAGACTTTAGTGATTTCATCAAGACGACTGTGCATTTCCTCCATTTGGCGGTCACTAATCTGCTGGAGCTCGGCTTTCATGGCATTGAACATCAAAGTGTAATCTGGGCTTGGATGATCTTGCTCCATGCCTGCAAAAGGTTAGTAACAAGAGGAAACAATGCAAGTATAACCTCACTTCACTCTCTTAGTGTATCCCTCACCCTCGTATTTGTCACTCAAAGCACTCTAATGATCTTACCAATTACCTTTACCTGTTGGATTAGGTAGTTGAGAAATGCCGCACAAGTCCAATAAATGTCACCAACGTTTTCCACAAGAGTAACCAAGAAGCAAGACACAAATGGAATGCAAAAGAATGGAATAAGACACGGTTTTGGGAGGTTCCAAGTGGCGGACAGAAATGGATGGGCGCTAGTGTGAAAGGAATCAATTGAGATCCTAGGGTCCTAAAATGTAGGAGTGTGTCCAAGTGGAAATAGAAGAGGTACCCAAGCTGTCTACTTAGTTTCCTAAGTGATTTGGAAAACTAGTTAGCTTTTGGAAACAGAAAACCTTTTCTTGAACAACTTGTAGTAACTTCCAAATTCCCTTCCAAGAAGATTTGTAAATCAGATTTGGTTCCACATGCTCCTCACGCAATTTCAGATTTCCTTCAAGTTCACACACAAGTCGGTTGGAGAGGACTCTATTTAAGTTCCACCACACAACCCTCATCTTGCAAACACAATACCAAATCGGAAGCAAATCAGTTTTGGTCCTTTGTCAAAACAATGGAGAATCAACAAGAAGATGCCAACAACCCTACTCGAGCTCCCCCCCAATGGGTTACTGATGAGCAACCCTAGGGGAAGACCCTCCTAGAACCTCCCAACTTTATAATATCAGAGTTGGACCTTTTCTCCCAATGGAAATTGAACTCGATTGTTCTCATGAACTCAAGACCTCTGACACACGAAGGTAATCAGCAACCTTAAGCAAATAATGATGGATGAAGAGACACCACGATTAGGGAACAAGCTAATCGATAAAGTCTATTTTGAATCCTAAGCTATGAACTCAAGAATTCAAGAGTAAGTTCGATTAAGAACTTGAAGGAAAATTCCTCACGATTTCTGGTTGTAATATTCGTCCCTTTACTCGTACAAGAGATGCCTTTTTATAGGCTAGAACTAGGGCAAATCCGTTTGGAATAAGGATTGACAACTCACCTACCTAAACTAGGAATAGGAATTCGGCCCACATAAAGAGCCAGCTCTTTATGGCTTCCCGATAAGGCCCAATAATTAATAAAACTACTAAAAGGATTAAAACTCAGCGACAACATGTCCTTTGTGCGATTAACAACTACTAAACTAGGCAGCTTTAAAACAACTACTAACTAAGCTAACAAGTATGAGATCATTCTTTCACTTCAAACGTACAAGTGAACAAGGTAACTTCATGGTCCATCAAATCTTCAAACTTAGCTTGCTCCTTGCTTGTATGGTGAATGATCAAGGCTCGTACAGCTTCCTTCACCCTCTTGAATCTTGATCTTGTCATCGGACCACCAATGTTGACCAAAGGATCCTTGACCCAAGTTGAAGTTGTTGCGCACTCGTATCCGCATTATTCCCTCTCTCCTCAAAAGGATTCGTCCTCAAATCTTCAAAGTCTGTATCAAAGTCAAAAGGAGATAGATCAGACACATTAAAAGATGCACTTATACCATACTCACTTGGAAGTTCCAATTTGTAGGCATTGTCGTTTATCCTTTCCAGGACACGAAAAGGTCTATCTCCTCTTGGATGTAATTTGGTCCGACGAGATGCTGGAAACCTTTCTTTCCTCATGTGCACCCAAACCCAATCACCAGGGTCGAATACAACATGCTTTCTACCCTTATTCGCATGTGGTGCATATTGCGCATTTTTCTTCTCAATTTGAGCTCGAACTCTCTCATGCAAGGTCCGAACAGCCTCTGCCTTTTTGACACCATCTGCGCTTAAACACTCAGCAACAGGAATAGGTGATATATCTAGAGGAGTTAGCGGCTGAAACCCATAAACAATTTCAAAAGGAGAATGAGTAGTAGTAGAATGAGTGGTTCGGTTGTATGCCAAACTCGGCAATAGGCAAACATTCTTCCCACTTCTTCAAATTCTTTTGAACAATGGCTCGAAGTAAAGCACCAAGGGTTCGATTGGTTACCTCAGTTTGACCATCCGTTTGAGGATGACTAGAAGTAGAAAATAACAACTTAGTTCCCAACTTTCCCCAAAGTGATTTCCAGAAATAGCTTAAGAATTTCACTTCCCTATCACTTACAATAGTACGCGGTACCCCATGCAATCTAACCACGTCCTTGAAGAATAAATCAACAACATGGCGCGCATCATTTGTTTTCCTACAAGGGATAAAGTGAGCCATTTTAGAAAATCTATCCACTACAACAAAGATACTATCCATACCTCTAGAAGACCTTGGTAAACCAAGTACAAAATCCATGGATAAGTCTGTCCAAGGAGCATGAGGTACGGGTAAAGGAGTGTACAATCCATGAGGGTTACTCCTTGACTTTGCCTGCTTACACTTTAAACACTTATCACAAATGTTAGCAACATCACGCCTCATTTTAGGCCAATAGAAGTGTTCATGCAAAATGTCAAGAGTTTTATCAACGCCAAAATGTCCCATCAACCTTTCCGCCATGGGCTTCTCTAACAAGCAATTCCCTAAGTGAACAGTTCAGAATACATAGGCGATTTTCTTTGAACAAGAAACCTTCATGCCTATAAAACTTTTGAAATGCAGCATGTTCACAAGCTTTAAACACATTAGAAAAATCGTCATCATGTGCATACAAGTCTTTAATGTGCTCAAAACCAAGTAACTTAGTGCTCATGATAGTGATCAAAGTATACCTCCTAGACAATTGCATCTGCAACGACATTATCTTTCCCCTTCTTATACTTAATGATATATGGAAAGGAATCAATAAATGCAATCCATTTAGCATGTCTTTTATGCAACTTACCTTGACCTTTAAGGAATTTAATTGATTCATGATCAGTATGTATCACAAATTCCTTAGGCATAAGATAATGCTGCCACACTTCAAGAGCACGCACAACAGCATACAATTCTTTATCATAAGTAGGGTAATTAAGAGCTTCCCCACTCAACTTCTCACTGAAATATGCCAAGGGTCTATTGTTTTGATGTAGGATAGCCCCTATGCCTATTCCACTAGCATCACATTCAACTTCAAAAGTCAAATCAAAATTAGGCAAAGCAAGAATAGGTGCTGAAGTTAACAAATTCTTAAGCTTATTAAATGACTCTTCTTGCTCTTTTCCCCATTGAAACCCCACATTCTTTTTTAATTATCTCATTCAAAGGTGCTGCAATAGTACTAAAGTCTTTAACAAATCTCCTATAGAAACTTGCAAGACCATGAAAAGACCTTACCTGGGACACATTGGTTGGAGTCGGCCACTCTAAAATGGCCTTTACCTTGGCTGGATCAACACTTATGCCATTTGCACCAACAATATATCCAAGAAAGTTAACTTCATGAGTGCAAAAGATACATTTTTCCATGTTAGCAAATAGTCTATTTTCACGCAAGGCACTTAAAACAAGTTTCAAATGCTCAACATGCTCATCTAAGACTTGCTAAAGATCAATATATCATCAAAATAAACAACAACAAACTTTCCAAGAAAATACCTTAAAACATGGTTCATTAATCTCATGAAAGTACTTGGAGCGTTTGTTAAGCCAAAAGGCATCACAAGCCACTCATAAAGGACCATACTTTGTTTTGAAGGCAGTTTTCCATTCATCTCCTTCCTTTATCCTTATTTGATGATAACCCGATCTTAAATCAATTTTAGTGAAAATGATTGCTCCATGCAAATCTTCTAACATATCATCTAACCTAGGAATAGGATGACGATACTTAACGGTAATGTTATTAATTGCACGACAATCTGTACACATTCTCCAAGTCCCTTCTTCTTAGGCACTAAAATAACTGGAACTGCACAAGGACTAAGAGATTCACGAACCTGTTCTTTTTCAAGGAGGGAATCGACTTGCCTTTGGATTTCCTTTGTTTCCTCCGGATTTGCTCTATAGGCTGGTCGATTTGGTAGAATTGCTCCAAGAACAAAGTCGATTTGATGTTCAATGCCTCGAATTGGAGGTAATCCTTTTGGTAGTTCCTCTGGAAACACATCCTTGAATTCCTGCAAAAGAGAGTAGATTGCACTAGGAAGAGAATCGGTTATGCCAAGTGTGTAAAAAGAAGAATAATCAGCTTCCCTATATGATACGAAATATGGGCCGCCTCTAATGGGCCGCTTATGGGCCATGTTTTGGGCTGCAAGAGATTGAATTTTTTAGTAATTAATTAGTAGTTTATTTCCAAATTTCTATTTTATTTGCTCAGAATAAATTCGGTCCAAGACCTCATGTTGAGTTGGATCCGATTTATAGAGTCTAAGCTCCACTTATTACTTAAGTTGGTTAATTAGCTTTTATTGGGGTTATGTTGGGCCAGCTTAAAACCTTCATTGGGTCGATTATTAAGCTGCACCATTAGATAGTGGATTTGAGTAGTAGAATCGGCCCAAAGGCCTAACCCAATCGAGTTAGGGTTTTCAAGTCACTTTTAGGTTTTCAAGTTGTATGGCTATATATAGCCAAGGCAAGAGACCTTCATGACCAGTTTTGCATTAATAAAATCGTGAGTTTTTCACTTTCTCTTTTCAAGAGAGCTTCTTTGAATATTTGAGAATCTTTCTCAAGTTATTCAAGTGAATTTATCAATCAAGTAACTCCTTGGTTGTGGCGTTCCTCTACCTATAGTTTGGTTCGCTAATTCGTTAAGTAGTGGGTTGAGATAATATCAATATTGTTCGCTACTTCGGGGATTAGATTGGGTCAAATTTTCGCTGCTCAAACCGTTGGTGATTGGTTGTCTAGATCGTGTCCAAGTGGTTTCACATCAGTTGGTAATCAGAGCTAGTCGACAACCACCAGGTTATATTTTTCCTTTTTGTTTGTTTCGAGTCATATACGTTTGTTCCAAATCTGTTTCGCGTGTCAAAAAAAAATGCACTGTCATCGTACTGTTCACCGACACTGTTCATCGTACTGTTCCACTGACACTGTTCATTATACTGTTCATCCCGACCTGTTCATCGTTACTGTTCATCCGAACACAAATCTGTTGGTGTGTTATCTCTTTTGTGTTTGTGTCTATTTTGTTGTTAATTATTGTGGTCATTGTGTTTTGTCTAGAAAAACAAACGAAAAAGAAAAAAATATCCAGCCGCTAGGGTTTTTGCTTCTTCATCGTGTCTTGTGTTCTTGTGTCCCGTTTGCAATCTGTCTAGGTCAGTCATCACTTGCTATTGATTTTTGTCCAGATCATAGTCTATTAATTGTGTTGTTGTGTCGCTTTGGTTGTGCAAACAACCCAGCGAAAGTGTCAAAAAAAAAAGGAGAAAGAAGGGTGTCGCGTACCATTGAATCAAATTGCTGGAATTTCTTTTCTTGGATTGCCGAACCTGTTTCACCCTTAAACCTTGAATATTTGTGTGTTTCTTGCAAACCTTGAATACCAAAAGCATAGTTGGGAAGTTCTTGAGCTTCTTGATCAGATTTCTTGAAGTTCTTGGAAACAAATTTGGGAGTTCTTGGGAAAAGTCTTGTGTTTGTTGAAAACTTGGGAAGAAAACTTCTATTTTCTTGGCACCTTGAACTTAGATCCGAAAATTCAATTGTTGGGACTGAATCTAAGTTCTTGAATATCAATTAGAGAGCCGCAAAAGAAAAAAAGAGCAAAGAAAAAAAACGAAAAAAAAGGAAAGAAAGCATCGGCTCTAGGTTTCCTACTTGGAAAACAAGTACCATTCTCGATCTACTTCTAATCCTAAAGCCTTTGGAATTGAGGTCAGCCAAGAAAACCAATAAACCAAGTCCAAACTTACCTAAAACACCCTCAACCTTCCCACATCAGATCCAAACAACTCCCACACACCCGTGTATTCCCAAAACAAACCAACCAGTTTTCTAAACAAACCCAACCGCCTCTTAGCACTTGTTCCCCAACCGAATTCAAGTTACCCTCAAGGGCTATAACGACCTGCCTTGTACACATCCCAAACAGCCCAAATATTCCATAAACAACCTGCCCAAGCCCAAAAAGAAAACAACGAACCAAATTCCAGCAATACAAAGGTTCACACAGTCCACCCGCAACTTCACTTGTTAGAGTCCTTTCCCGAGTCAAACTCTCACTCTTTGCGGACCAAGTCACTAAAAATTCAAGTGTGTTTTACGTGTCTTTTTGCTGCCTTTGAGTCGTTAGTCAGTCTTGAATTTTCAGCTACTCATACGCCACTTTTGGGGACAAAACTTGATTGAAGTTTGGTTGAACTACTTGAAGGAAATTTCTGATTTCTTCAAGGGGGCAATCGAGGAACTTGAAAAGTGAGTGGTGAGAACATTAGAGTGTTTTTAAACACTTGAGTGATACACGAGAGCAAGGGAAACACATAAGGGAGTGAGTGAGACCTTTCTACTAATGTTTGTTGAGTTTTGCAGGTGATAAAAGTATGAGACAAACGAATGCTCAACTGGAGCTTCACCATCTTGTGCCTAAAGGAGTAAATACTGTGGCATTGCGTGAGATAACTGAGCAATTGGAAATCATCAAAGCTCAAAAAAATGATTGGTTTTTACACGTTGCCACATCAAGGATAAAGTTTACAGCTTAGCCATTGATAAGGGTTGTGAAGTTAACCTCGCAAGTACTGTCTTGATTGAGAAATTGAATCTCCCAACCATTGATCATCTTCGACCTTACAAGTTGCATAGTGATAGTGGTGATATTGGGTTACGAAGCACACACTCGTTCCTTTTCGTATTGGCCAATACGTGGATGAGGTGATACCAACTGATGTGAAACCACTTGGACACGATCTAGACAACCAATCACCAACGGTTTGAGCAGCAGAAATTTCCATGGAGTTTGTCTCCTAGGAGCTAAATCTCTTTGGTATCAATCCATGGAATAATGTCCATTCAAACCTGTCCGCGCCATTGGAGGATTCATTCGAGCTCATCGTAAAAGGGAAATTCCAGATTCTACTTCTTGTTCTTTATCTATGGGTCATTCATCATTTTTGGCTTATTTTAAGCATGTTACTCGTCCTAAATCTTGTCGTTCCTATGTAGATTTTGATGAGAAGTGTAGAGAACCTGCACTAGATTCTCAAGTTAAATCAAGTGGTGGAAGGCACGTTGAAGTGTCAAAGGGAGTTTTCACATTCAAATCTTGTTCTACACCTTCTTACCATTTAGCTAATGATGTCCCATTGCTTCTTTATCCAATTTCTGGTTCAAAACAAGCTGAAACTTATTTCATTTTTGTAGGTAGTAAAGCTGTCCGAAAATTTTCAGCTTTGACCAAAGAGTTGCAACCTGATTTCATGCTTGTTCCAGCTACATGTTGCGAAGAAGGGCCGAACTATACCACCTTGTACAACCCGATTCAGGATTTCTCTAGCTTCAATGAGCATCATTATGAAGATCCTTATCTTGTGCACGTGACTGGTAAGCTATTGCATAATTTTATACCTATGACTACTCACTATGTGATTTATTGTGTAGGTAACATCATGACAGTCCATGCTCGAAGGCTAATTAGAGAGTTTTGGGTTGCAACCTGGAATTTTCGAAAGCCTTATACACGTTCTTTCCTACCTTGGCGAATGTCCTTGTTTTAGAGCCCCTTGAGGCTGGCCAAACGGCATTTAACTTGGCTCGTGACCCTTCATTTCTTTCCAATGTGGTTGTCCGCTAAGCGTACCGTCGATTTGTGGCCAAATCGCTTTCAAGAGGAGGGGAATGATGCAAACATAAAGATCTTCCTCCAAACTATTGAGTCAAATGAAGAGTGGCTGCAATTTGTTTCCCGTTCCGAGTGCTCCACCGTGTCAACAACAATGCATACAAATTGGAGTTACCTGGGGGAGTGCAATGTTAGCATGACTTTCAATGTTGCGGACTTGAGCCCGTCCCATGACGAGGAGGATCTAGATTTGAGGACAAATCCTTCCCAAGTGGAAGGGACTGATGTGTGCACGGACCTTAGCCCAAGTAATGACCCAGTTCGAGTGCCATTAGGCCCGATCACACGTGCACGGGCCAAGCGCTTCAAGGAGTCACTCCAAGCCCTAGTGCGAAGTGTGCAAGACTAACAAGGAGTCCATAGAGACATTGAAGGCTTGGAAGTGGATAATCAAGTGATCTATACGATGATCCAAGCCCATGAAGAATCAAGTGGGCCTCCTAGTAGGTTGGCCGACTAGGCCTTAGACCTTAGTACTAGGTTTTTACTTGTTTAGAGTTGGATTAGTTGGTCGCAAAGAGTCATGGGCCGGCCCATCTTGCCTTATAGTGGCCGAATCCCTTTCCCCTTTTCCTTAGGGTTTTATTAGCCCCTAGCCTATATAAAGGCTCACTTTGTACGGTTTAAGGGTACACAATTTTCATAATAAAATTCTGGTTTAGTTTCTCTTCAATAGTTGAGAGCAACTTGTTCTTTTACTTGCTTTGGCAAGGGTTTTGAGCAATCTTGTGCTTGTCCTTGATTGTTCCACCGACCTATCCACTTGAGTAATCACCTCGATTAGAGTCGTCGTTCTACCACCCTTAATCAATTCGTGTCGTCCGTTTGATTAAAGGTTCTGCAATCCAAGCGTTGGACAACCTCGCTAGATCCTTGGGCAAACGTGCTACGTGTCTCGAAACGTGTTGATCGAGGAGCGTATCATTGATGATCAACTTCTAAGCCTTCAATGTTTCGATGGACCCCTTGTTGGTCTTGAACATTTCGAACAAGGGCTGGAAAGACTCTTTGAAGGGCTTGGCCCGTGCACGTGTAACGGGGTCCAGTGGTACTCGCACTTGGTCTTCACCATCTCCATTTGTGCACACATCACTTTTCCTCGCTGTTTGCCACCGGGGCGTAGCCCGCACTTAACGTTCAGGTGGACAATGCAACAAGGAAGGGAGAGAACCTGCTATTGTTTTTTCACCGTCTGACCTGGCTAGGGCGGCGGAACCATTCCACTTGGCGCTGGTAGGTAAGTTCTCAAGGGGGCGCCCAGCCATGGAGGAGATTCAGAAATTCCTCAATACTTTGGATCTGAAGGCCTCGTTCACAGTGGGCCTTTGGATTATCGTCATGTCATCATTCGTCTACATGCAGAATGTGATTGGCATCAGCTACCACATTCGTTTTACCAGTCTTATACTTAATGACATAAGAGAAAGTGTCAATAAAACTTACCCATTTGGCATGCCTTTTGCTCAATTTCAGCTGCCCCTTGAGAAATTTCAAGGATTCGTGGTCAGTGTGTATCACGAATTCCCTTGGATGGAGGTAATGTTGCCATGTCTCCAAGGCTCGCACAAGTGCATACAACTCCTTGTCATATGTGGGGTAGTTCAATGGCCGCACCTCCCAACTTCTCACTAAAGAATGCACAAGGCCTCTTGTCTTGCATTAGCACAGCTCCAATTCCTACACTAGAAGCATCACATTCGATTTTAAAAGTTTTATTAAAGTTAGGTAATGTTAAAACAGGTGCGTGTGTGAGTTTGTCTTTGAGGGTAAGGAATGAATTTTCGTGTGCTTCTCCCCAATGGAACTTGTTATTTTTCTTCATCACCACGGTCAATGGCGCGGCAATGGTACTGAAGTCCTTGACAAAACACCGGTAGAAGCCAGCCAAACCGTGGAAGCTTCGCACATCCGCGACTGTCTTTGGTGTTGGCCATTGTTTGATGGCTTCGATCTTGGATTCGTCTACTTTGATGCCCTGTGAACTAACAACGTAGCCTAGAAACACAATTTCATTAGTACAAAAAGTGTACTTCTTAGGGTTAGCATAGAGGCTCGCCTTTCGAAGTGTGTCTAGTACCAATCTTAGGTGCTCCATGTGTTCTGCATGTTTCGACTATAGATCAAAATATCGTCAAAGTAAACAATGACAAAGTTTCCTATAAACTGCCTTAAAACATGGTTCATTAGTCTCATGAAAGTGCTGGGTGCATTTGTCAACCCAAAAGGCATGACTAACCACTCATAAAGACCATGTTTTGTTTTAAAAGCTGTTTTCCACTCATCTCCCTCTTTCATCCTAATCTGATGATAGCCACTTCGTAAATCAATTTTTGTGAAAATAACAGCACCATCAAGTTCATCTAGCATATCATCTAATCTAGGAATAGGATGACGGTATTTAATAGTTATGGCATTTACAGCTCTACAATCAGTACATATACGCCAAGTACCATCTTTTTTTGGAACAAGTATAACATGTACAGCACATGGACTCAAACTCTCCTTAACCCAACCCTAACCTAGGAGGCCATCAACTTGCCTTTGGAGTTCCTTGGTTTCCTCCGGACCCATTCGGTAGGTGGGTTTGTTGGGTAGGGGTGCTCCAGGAATCAAGTCTATTTGGTGTTCGATCCCTCGGATTGGTGGTAATCCATCAAGGACCTCGACAGGGAACACGTCCTCAAATTCCTGCAACAAAGCAACTACACTTGAAGGCAAGGCCTTATCGAGTTCATCAACATTCAAGAGCACATGTTTGCAAATCATAAGTAACACAGGCTGATCAGAATACACAATTTTCCTAACATCCTTGGCCTTGATTATCAAGTTTTGTTTCCTAGTGCTTGACTTAATCAATGCTTGATCATTTGTAACACTAGGGATAGGACTTGTGCTCTTGGCCGAATGCTCAAGAGTCAATTTGGAGCAATTTCCAGACTCGGTTCCCTTGAGTTTTCTCTTTTGACGGTCTAAATCACATTCTCTTTGTAATTTAAGTTGGTCCTCATATACTTGTGCAGGTGTGAGGGGTGTTAAGACCATTCTTTTACCATTGTGCAACAGGGTATACTTATTAGACCTACCATCAAAAGAAACATGCTTATCAAATTACCAAGGTCTTCCTAATATCACATGAGTAGCATGCATAGGGACAACATGACAAACGACTTCGTCAATGTAATTGCCGATTAAGAAAGGAAGATGTACCTGCTTGTAGACACGTACTTCACCATCTTCACTTAGCCATTGAAGTCGGTAGGGGTGCGGATGTCTAGTCGTAGGAAGCCCCAAGCTCTCCACCATTAGCAAACTTGCTACATTGGTGCAACTTCCGCCATCGATGATGAGACTGCACATTTTGTCACTTATTTTACACCGAGTGTAAAAAAGTTTCTCTTTGTAACTGCTCATCCTCCTTAACTCAGGCGGTTAACACTCTTCTTGCAACCCAAACAACCAATTTCACCTTGAGTTGGTGAACACTCTTCCTCGGCCAGGTCAATTTCCAAGCATTCCTCCTTGGTCAAACCGGGCATCTCGTAACAATCATCATCGTCTGACACGACGTCTCCATTGTGAGTGATAAGCATTACCCTTTGATTCGTGTGAGAACCCGAAAATTTTCTTATTTTCTAGCCATTATCTTAATCCTATGCATACATTTTCTAGACTTTCCTTTATTATATTAATTTTCTAGCTATTTTTATAAGGGAATTAAGTTTTCAAGATATTTTTCCGGTATAAGTTAGTTCATGTGACATTAGTAGTGTATTTTGGACGTGGGACCCGCTAGTGCGTTAAGTGTGATAAATTTTTACGACTAGGTAAAGTTTTGTATTAAGGGATATTATTTTACCAGGTGTTAGGAGATAATTAGAGGTTAGCTAGGTAATTAACCATTGGTAAGCAAGAGGATAGGATTAAATCTTAAAGGCGCCACGTGTTGCGAAACTAGTTTAAGTTGGACTTTGACCAATTTCTCACCTTGGCTAAATATCAAATTTTGACTAAAATCATCTTCATTTCTTCATCAAGCCTGGCCGAAACTTTGAGGGAAAGAAAGAAAAGAGAAACTTCATCTTGCATCATCCTTTCTTGCTCCAATCTTGAATTCCAACCATAAAACTTGCAAACCACTCCATATAAGTTGCTCTTTAGGAAAGATTAAAGCTTGTGGTGGAGTGATTTTGGAAGGGAAAGCACCAAGCTTCTAGCTTTCTTGGAGGAACAAGGTAACTGATACGCTCCTCGATCAACTCGTTTCGAGACACGTAGCACGTTGCCCAAGGATCTAGCGAGGTTGTCCAACGCTTGGATTGCAGAACCTAAAACCAAAAACGGACGACATGAATTGATTAAAGGTGGTAGAACGACGACTCCAATCGAGGTGATTACTCAAGTGGATAGGTCGGTGGAACAATCAAGGACAAACTCAAGATTGCTCAAAAACCCTTGCCAAAGCAAGTAAAGGAACAAGTTGCTCTCAACAATTGAAGAGAAACAAAACCAGAATTTTATTATGAAAATTGCGTAACCCCTTAACCGTACAAAGTGAGCCTTTATATAGGCTAAGAGCTAATGAAACCCTAGGTTAAATTGAAAGGAGGGGGTCGTCGGCTATGCTTAAGGGTTAAATGGGCCGAACCCCTTTGATGCGAATGAGCAAGCTGGCCGTGGCGTTCACATAGGCCCGTTACACGTGCACAAGTTAAGAGGTTCAAAGAGTCACTTCAAGCCTTAGTTCATGCCGTATAAGCTCAAGAGAAACCAAGCTCAAGCATTGAAGGAATTGACTTGGAGGATCCTTGCAAGACTACCAAGATATTGCTTACAATTGAAGGCGCAAGTGATCAAGCCTCAAAGGGAGGATTGGGCCTCGATTAAGTAGCTCTTCTTGAGCTTAGCTTCGGCCATGTGGGCCTTAGGTCCAATAGTACTTTAGTTAGTCATTGAGTTAATTAATTAGTAGGTTAGCTTTCGGGCAAGAGAGACCCAATGGGCTGGCCGAATTTTCTTAATATTTTCCAAGTTCTATTAGGGTTAGACAAGGCTATAAATAGCCCCAAGTCATTGTTTACATTCAGTTTTGCGATATTATTAATAAAATTCCAGAATTTCGTCTTCCATTAAGGCAAATTCCTTTAGCTTGTGAAAGCTAAGTTGAATATCCTAGCGTGGTTCCTAGGTTGTTTATCGACTTATCAATCAAGCACTCACCCTTGATTGTGGCGTCCTCTACCGTTGAATCCGTCTTGAGTGGTCCAAGTTTGGGTTCAATTCCATCCATTACCCAACGTGTCCTTTAGCTTGTGAAAGCTAAGTTGAATATCCTAGCATGGTTCCTAGGTTGTTTATCGACTTATCAATCAAGCACTCACCCTTGATTGTGGCGTCCTCTACCGTTGAATCCGTCTTGAGTGGTCCAAGTTTGGGTTCAATTCCATCCATTACCCAACGTGTCCTCTAAGATCCTAAGATAGCTTCCGCGCTCACATCATCTGGTATCAGAGCCAGGTTGAGGTATCACGTATATCCCTTTTTCTTGTTTTTGAGTCTTGACATCGTTGAGAGTCACCAAAAAAAAAACTGTAGCATCGACTGTTCATCGCTACTGTAGCGACACTATTCACCGACTGTTCATCCGAAGTACTGTAGCGCCACTGTTCGTCCCGAAATTTTTTTTTTTTTGCTTTGCATAACTTGTGTTTCTTTCTTATTTTGGTGTCTTATTATATTGTTCTTGAAGTCTTGTGTTGGTTTAGAGAAAAAAAAAATTTTAACACGGCTAGGGTTTTTGTTCTTATTGCCGCATATCAAGTAGGTTTGTTCCTTGTGTTGTAATCTGCCCAGATTGTTTTCATCCAATATTTACTGTTAGTTTGTCTAAATTGTGGTCTAATTCTGGTTGGTTATTGTGTTGCTTGGGGCGTGAAAACAACCTAGCAAAAAGTCACAAAAAAAAAGAAGTTTCACATACCTCATTGTTCTTGAGTCGTTGTTGGAAATTTTTCCTTGGGAGGCTGCCGAACCTGTTTTGCCCTTATTTCTTGAACTTTTGTGTTGTTTCTTGCAAAACTTGAATACCAAAACATATTTGGGGAAGTTCTTGAGCTTCTTGAACGAATTTCTTGAAGTTCTTGAACCACCAAAGGCTGATTTGGGGAGATTCTTGAAACCAAATTGTGGGGTTCTTGATACTTGAAACAATCTTCAATCTTGTCTTGGCGAATCTTGAAGCTAGAACCGAATTCAAGGAAATTTTTGGGACTGGAATTACGTGCTTAAAATAATCTGTTGAGCCACAAAAGAAACAAAAGAAAGAAAGAAAAGAAACGAAAAAAGGAAAGAAAAAAAAGGGAAGAAAGATATTGGCTCTAGTTTCCTAATTGTGCACCAAGTCCCACCTTGACTCCAACTAATCCTAATTCTGTTGGGATTAATAGCAGCCAAGAACCCATCGGCCAAAGGCCCAAGTTCCCCTCCAACCGACCTAAAACGGCCCACCTTACACCCAATTCCGTTTCCAAAATCCAAAAGCGAACCGCTACACCTTGCCACGCCAAACCAGCCCGCAATTTTGAATCGGTTGAGCATCACTTTGTGATCCGATTGGACTGCAATTGAAGGGCTGACCTATACACCAAAACAGCACCCAAAATACCCCAAAAACCTGACCAAAAGACCGAGGATCAGTAGCTCGACAAATTCCAGAAATTTTGCCAATCGGGTAGAGTTTTCTAGGATTTTCAAAATTTCAGCCTTGAAGTCACTTGTCTTGCTTTCTTTTTGAGTCGTTAGTTATTGTTAGTCCTAATCTGAGTTTTAGGTCACGTCTAGGTCTTCATTCACCTCCATCCATTGCTACTATCTTGTGTCACTTATTGACTAGTCAAGAACGAACCTTACGGTGACGCCTAACTTGTTCAACCCGATCAACTAGCAAGTCAAGGAATTGTTTGGTGAGACTATTAGAGAGTGATACACTTGAGTGAAACACGAGCATGAGTGACCTATACATTGTACAAAAAAAAAACAACAAAAACAACAGAAAGAAAGGTAGTTGTTTATTTGCAGGTTTACCTAAGTATGTCAAGTGGAGTTGGAGAACAAACCATGGACTTAAAACTACACATGGAGGCCATGATGGAAGAATTCAAGCAGAGTTTGGATGAAGCTTTCGAGCCTCTTCATCGACGCCTTGACCGAATGGTGAATAAGGATGTCAAGAGGAGGGGTTCTACACAATTCCACCCCAACGTCCAACCTACCTCTTCAAAGTCAGTATATTCAAGGAGAAGGGAGGAGGTTCATTTGACAACAAAGCATGCAAATACATTATCCGTAGATGAAGGAGTTAGTAGAGTGTGGGAGACATATCAACAACTCCTCCAACAAAAACTTGAAAAAGAGCGAGTTGAGTGTGGTGGTGAGAGTGCACTTGAGGTAAAAGTTGAGGAATGTGAGTTAGAAAAAGAGGTAAAAAAATCTGAGGAGATGAGTGAAGCATCAAGTGAGCTGATTGTGCATGGGAAGCCGAGTGTTTATAGCTTTCCTAACAAACTTAACTTTGCCTTGTTTAGTGTTTCTGCTTTTGTACAGATTAAGCGAAGTCAAGTGAAGTTAGTCATGCAATGTTCCATTCCAAAGTCACTTGTACAATTCACTAGCTTCCATGGAATTTGTCTGCTAGGAGATAAATCTATTTGGTATCACTTCATGGAACAACGTCAACCCAAATCTGGCCGCACCAATGGAGAATTAATTCGAACTCATCATGAAGGGAGAATTCCATATTTCTATTCTTGTTTGTTGCCTATGATTCATTCATCATCTTTACCTTCTTTTGAGCATCATTTCCATCCTCACACTTGTATTTCCTATGCAGATTTTGAAGGAAAATGTAAAGAGCCATCAATGCAGTCTCAAGTTGAATCGATTGATGGAAGGAGTCATGTGTCAAAGGGAGTTTTTGCATTTAACTCTTATTCTACACCTTCTCACCACTTAATTAATGATGTTCCATTGCTTATATATCCAATTTCTGGTTCAAAACAAGCTGAGACTTATTTTGTCTTTATAGGTTGTAAGGCTGTTCGAAATTTTCCAGCTTTGATTAAAGAGTTGCAACCTGATTTCATGCTTGTGCCAACTGCTTGTTGTGATCTTCCATGCATATTCATACATCCAAAAGCTAGTCACCATGAGTTCATTTTATCAACTCCAACTGGCGCAAATTCATGTGACTCGTATGGAGTGACCTTCACTTCATTGCTGCCACTTATGTTGGGTGATGCACACAAATGTGTCAATCAAGACCTGAATGTTGTTCTTACGTCACTGGTTCATGCTTCCACAGAAGTGCAACACGATTGGCTCATTGTTCTATCTCCAGATGGGCAAGTAGTGCCAAATCAGCAACAACTAGGGTCGAATTATACTATCTTGCACAATCAGATTCGAAATTTTTCTAAGCTGAATGAGAGTCATCATGAAGATCCCTATCTAGTGCATGTGAAACGTAAGTTGTCAAGTAGTATTAACCCTACATATATACTAATTGTGTGATTTGTTTTGTAGGTTTGAACTTGACATGCAACGACCAAGGGTTGATGAGAGAGTTTTGGAGTGCTACATGGAATTTTCACAAGCTTTATACAAGGTGTTTCTTGTCTTGGAGAATGTCCTTGTTCAAGAGCATCATGAGGTTGTCCAAGCAACATGTGACGTGGCTGGTGCTCATTCATCTAGCTCCCACATTGCTATCCTATAAGCGCACCAACATGGAGTACCACTTTTCCCCAAGATTTGAGGACAAATCCTTTTCAAGAGGAGGGGAATGATGCGAATGAGCAAGCTGGCCGTGGTGTTCACATAGGCCCGTTACACGTGCACAAGTTAAGAGGTTCAAAGAGTCACTTCAAGCCTTAGTTCATGCCATATAAGCTCAAGAGAAACCAAGCTCAAGCATTGAAGGAATTGACTTGGAGGATCCTTGCAAGACTACCAAGATATTGCTTACAATTGAAGGCGCAAGTGATCAAGCCTCAAAGGGAGGATTGGGCCTCGATTAAGTAGCTCTTCTTGAGCTTAGCTTCGGCCATGTGGGCCTTAGGTCCAATAGTACTTTAGTTAGTCATTGAGTTAATTAATTAGTAGGTTAGCTTTCGGGCAAGAGAGACCCAATGGGCTGGCCGAATTTTCTTAATATTTTCCAAGTTCTATTAGGGTTAGACAAGGCTATAAATAGCCCCAAGTCATTGTTTACATTCAGTTTTGTGATATTACTAATAAAATTCCAGAATTTCGTCTTCCATTAAGGCAAATTCCTTTAGCTTGTGAAAGCTAAGTTGAATATCCTAGCGTGGTTCCTAGGTTGTTTATCGACTTATCAATCAAGCACTCACCCTTGATTGTGGCGTCCTCTACCGTTGAATCCGTCTTGAGTGGTCCAAGTTTGGGTTCAATTCCATCCATTACCCAACGTGTCCTCTAAGATCCTAAGATAGCTTCCGCGCTCACATCACCCTTCATCAAGGAAAACAATAAGGAACTAGCTAATGGGCTAAAGCCACTAACAATCATCACTTGGCTCCTCATTGGCTTGGATCAATGTGTAGGCAACTTGGTGATCCACTTCCAAGCCTTCTATATTCCTGTGGACCCCTTGTTGGTCTTGCACATTTCGAACAAGGGCTTGAAGAGACTCCTTGAAGCGCTTGGCCCGTGCACGTGTGACTGGGCCCAATGGAACTCGAACGGGGTCATTACTTGGGCTAAGGTCCGTGCACACATCAGTAACCTTGGCTAGAATTTCCCTCTACTTCAATTAATTGTCAATTAGTAGTTTAGAGTTGTGAGTTTTGTAGTTTTATGGAAACATTTCATGGAGAAAGTGGTGACTTGGGAAATTTCAGATTTTTGGTGAATTTTCTGGTCTTATTTGATGCTTGAGCAATTGCCATGGAATGATAGCTTTGTTATGTGTAAAATGAAGCTTTGAGATGCTAGTTTTGGTTGCTTACGAAAAATTCCAGCTTGTGTGGTTAAATTTCAGCTTTAGGGTTTCAATTTGGGGCTTTATTGTGGCCCTAACTAGGTGTGTTTTATAACTTATGTGTTGTGTGTACAATTGTGGTTGATTTGAGTTGAGATTGGTGATGGATTGTAGAGTGGAAAGTAAAGGAATTTAAAGAGGAATTTGTCCTGTTTCTGACCTGTTTATTCATCCATGTTAGAGGCCGAATCAGGTTTAGGTTAAAACATGAAAGTTGTAGGGAATGGAGTTAACTAGCTGCCTACAAAATTTTGGCTCAATCGAAGTACTGTAGTATGTGAAATGACTAAAATACCCCAACTGCCGAATGCCCTTTTTCGCGGACAGTTTTCTGTGCTCTCGAAGATTGCACATTTTGACCTTGAAAATGCACGATTTGGGTATTGATGTCTTCATAGGAAATGTAGTTCTCTGTTTTAGCTTCAAAATGGTATGAAGTTTACCCCAATCCGATAAGCGTAGCTTCAGTGGTGATCGAAACTCCATGAGACGTCAAACCTGCTGTTTAGCCATTTGTCTTTAAAACTTGTTTCCGGTCGCATTATTAGACTTGTCTTGTAATTGGATGACATTGAGCCTAGTTGAAGGGCTATTGTGTTAACATTGCTGATGTGTGACTTCGGGCTGAATTGAGGAAAACAATGAAGCCACAAATGGCTGGAAAATAGCTAAATACGAAGGGCATGCCGCCTAAATTTTCACTCGAGGGTTAGGCATGCGTACTCGCGACTTGAGCGAAGATTTGAGGACGAATTGAACTTGAATTGTCTAGGGTATTCGAGTCTTCTTTCATAGAGGTATATAAGTTGGAATTTGACCGAAACTCGTACCCTTGGAAGAATGATAGTAGCGACCAATAGGAATACGTTTTCCTTGTCTTTTTGACACAAATGGGAATTCCAAGTTTTAATCGCTTCATTGCCAAAACTAAAACAAGTGCGCATGCGTTTCTTTACTGTTTTTGCCACTTTGGCCGTTTTAGTTTTTTATTTCGATTGTGATAGTTGTTTGACTGATAGTTGAGTATAATCTTCTATCACAGGCAATGACGATTCGGATGGAGTCGGTGGACCCGAATAAATTGCCTTGATTTACGTGCTAGTTATTTTGGGTGAGTAATTGGGTTTGTTTATGTAATAAATTGTCAATGTGCTCTGTATGTGTTAAATGGGTACTTAGGCGAGGGTGTACTTTATCTCACTCGATCTAAGCCCATTCTCTGTTCTTGATTTAATATGTGAGAATACATGCCTTGTGTTGAGTATCACCCCTTGTGCTGTGTGCTGTTGGGGTGATTACATGACTTGAGTATTTTGATGAGTACTTTGTTGAGAGATATCCTTTGTTGAGAGATTGGATATCTCAGGGCTTGGTTCCAGCCCGGTTCCAAGGGTAGACAGACTATTCGAGCCGACCGAGGCTTGGTCGAAGTCAGTTCTATGCTAACCTGGGATTTTGTTCTTTGTTAAAGCAAAGTAATTTTGCTTTTGCTCGAGCTGCTGTGTGTTGTTGACTGGCCAGCAGGGGTTGATAAGGTGAATGGGAAAAGTAAGTGGAGTCTACGGACTATGAGTATTTTGGTTGACGGAGTGTCAACAGGTGGTCAAGCTCAGGGAATTGAACTGGCTTTGAAGCCACTTGTATCCTACCATTGTGATGTTACATTTCTGTTTATTGATGCGAAATATCTTGGTTACATGTTTATTTGGATGTGATTTTACATTTTTACCTTCGATTATTCACTAAGCATATAGTTTACCCCATTCCATTTGTTTTTCTTAGCAGGGGCTGACGCGGGGATCGCTCGGGAAGGTGTATAGACTTTTGGTTTATTGAATAGTTGATTTTTACCCTAGTACTTGTTATAAGTTGACTAGTAAGATGTATATATTTGTTGTGGTGGTTATAGTTAGTAGTTTCGTTAGGGTTTACTTTCTGGTACTCGTGGTGTGTATGGCTTGATGTAGTAGTTTTATTCAACTTTTGAAGATGTAATAGTGTAAATAGAACTCCTGTTTAGCGAAAAATTTATTTTCTCGTTTTTAGGTATCGAGTCTTGGCGCGAGCTAGGCAGACGATCCGCTAAGCCCTTTGGTATGCCTCTGGGTACGGTGGGGTCGTCACAATTCAGACATTGAGATTGGATATGTCCGAATCCTTGACATTTGAAGCACTTAAGGTCCCTACTCCTAGGCTTAGGAGTTTCTTGAGTAGGCTTTGAAGTTGACCTAGATGGATCAACAACCTTATTAGGGGTAGAATTGAAATTTCGGTTAGGGAAGTTACCTTGGTTTCGGCTAGGAGTGGATGATGTAGCCGAATTTCCAGCTTCATGGGAGTTTCTTCTCGGCTGACCTCCTCTCCAAGGTTGCGGGTTCATGGTGGTGTTGGTTCGGCCACCTCTCCGTAATTTCTTTCAACGCTCGGCCTTGATGGCTAATTCAAGTAGGTCGCCCATATCCAAGTAGTGTTGCAGTTCTAAGGCCTCTTGAAGTTCAGAGTTTAAACCTCTAAGAAACCTCGCCATGGTCGCTTCACTATCTTCTTGGATATTAGCGCTCATCATGGCCATCTCGATCTCATTGTAATAATCCTCCACACTCATGTTGCCCTGAGTGAGGGTTTGCAGTTTTGAATGGAGATCTTGGTTGTAGTAGCTTGGAACAAACCTCTCCAACTTCGGACTTGCAGTTCTCCATTCCTCCTCTTCCCAGTCCTTACTTGATCCCATCAAATGAGTGCATATTCGGTGAACTCAACAGTAGCGACTTTGACTTTTTGCTCCTCACTATAGTCATAGCAGTCGAAGACCATTTCGATTCGGCCTTCCCATTCCAAGTAAGCCTCAGGGTCACTTTTGCCTTGAAAGGTAAGGACTTTAATTTTAAGTCCCCGAAGCACGTCCTTAGAATTGTCCCTTTTTGGCCTTTCAACTCTCTCTTCATCCTCACTTGCCGAGTAGTCCTCATAATTTGCCCCTTTGGTACCGCTTTGATTGCGGTTATGAGATCTAGATCGAGAGCCTCTTGTGATGCTCTTGGAGAGTTCATCAAACGGTTATGCATTTCCTCCATTTGTTGTTCACTAAGCCTCTTGAGTTCAGCTTTCATGGCATTGAACATCAATGCATAGTCGGCTGTCGGGTTAGGTTGTTCCATGTTCATTCGTATTGCCCTGCCAAGTGTTAGCAAACAAGAAAATAATACAAATATAGTCTCACTTCACTCCCTAAGTGTTTCACTCGCGCTCGTGTTTCACTCCAATTTCACTCTAATGGTCTTACCACAATTCTTACCTTGCCGGTTTGAGTAGTTTGAGAGATGCCGCACAATACCCTCAAATTGTTCACCCAACTTTCGCACAAGAGTAAACCAACAGCAAAGACACACTTTGGAAGCAATTTAGACACGGTGGTGTATGTGATACGAAATATGGGCCGCTTATGGGCCATGTTTTGGGCTGCAAGAGATTGAATCTTTTAGTAATAGTTAGTAGTTTATTTTCCAGATTTCTATTTTATTTGCTAGGAATAAATTCGGTCCAAGACCTCATGTGGAGTTGGATCCGATTTATAGAGTTTAAGCTCACTATTACTTAAGTTGGTTAATTAGCTTTTATTGGGTTATGTTGGGCCAGCTTAAAGCCTTCATTGGGTCGATTATAAGCTGACCATTAGATAGTGGATTTGAGTAGTAGAATCGGCCCAAAGGCCGAGCCTAACCGAGTTAGGGTTTTCAAGTCACTTTAGGTTTTCAAGTTGTATGGCTATATATAGCCGAGGCAAGAGACCTTCATGGGAGTTTTTGAATCAATACAATTGTGAGTTTTCACTTTCTCTTTCTAAGAGAGCCTCTTTGAATATTTGAGAATCTTTCTCAAATTGTTCAACTGAACTTATCAATCAAGTAACT
Organism: Coffea humblotiana; assembly: GCA_023065735.1. Taxonomy (NCBI): domain Eukaryota; kingdom Viridiplantae; phylum Streptophyta; class Magnoliopsida; order Gentianales; family Rubiaceae; genus Coffea; species Coffea humblotiana. The sequence goes on along the minus strand of JACYVW010000076.1, from coordinate 79,536 downwards.
CCTTGGTTGTGGCGTTCCTCTACCTATAGTTCGGTTCCCTAATTCGTTAAGTAGTGGGTTGAGATAATATCAACATTGTTCGCTACTTCGGGATTAGATTGGGGTCAAATTTCCGCTGCTAAGCCTTTGGTGAATTGGTTGTCTAGATCGTGGTTTCACCTCAGTAACTGATGTGAAATCACGATCTAGACAACCAGTTCACCAACGGTTTAGGCAGTGGAAAATTTGACCCAAAACTAATCCCCGAGATGACGAACAATATTGATATTATCTCAACCCGTATCTAACGAACTAGTGAACCAAATGGAAGGTAGCGGAACGCCACAACCAAGGAATTACTTGATTGATAAGTTCAATTGAACAATTTGAGAAAGATTCTCAAATATTCAAAGAGGCTCTCTTAGAAAGAGAAGAGTGAAAACTCACAATTGTATTAATATCAAGCTCCCTGTAAAGGTCTCTTGTCTTGGCTATATATAGCCATGTAAGGGACTCGAAAAACTAGACCTAAAGTGGAATGGATCCACTTAATGAACTAAGGCCTTGTGGGCCGAAACTAATGACTAAAGGAAGGCTACTAATATTCGGTCAACTAAGGAATAGTTTGGACCGACTTATTACAAAAAAATGAAACAACTAAATGGCAATTAAAAGGCTACTAAATCTCGGCCTTGTCCAATAGGTGGACAACTAACTCTTGGCCTTGGCTTCACTTGGCTCATCAACTTGGAGCAAGGTGTATATTGCGGAATCCTCTCCCTCCAAGCCTTCAATGATCTTTAAGTTATCTCCAATTCTCTCTTGGATGGTGCATACAAGTGCTTGAAGTGACTCGCGCATCTTCTTGGCACGAGCTCTTGTGATCGGACCACTTGGTACTCGGATGACTTGGTCTTGATCTCCTTTGGTCCTTGGTGCTCCTTCATCAGTCCCCTCCTCTTGAAGGCGATTTGTCCCCAAATCAGACTCATCATCTGCATAAAATGGACTCAAGTCAGCAACATTAAATGTAGCATGGACTCCATACTTACCTGGAAGGTCAAGTTTGTAGGCATTATCGTTGATTTTCTCCATGACTTGGAAGGGACCATCACCCCTGGGAAGGAGTTTGTTGCGCCTTTGAAGTGGGAAGCGTTCCTTTCGCATGTGTATCCAAACCCAGTCACCTGGTTCGAATACCATTCTGCGACGTCCTTTGTTAGCATGTTGGACGTATTGGAGTGTGCGCTTCTCGATGTTGGCTCGAACTTTGGCATGTAATTGTCGCACAAGGTCTGCCTTTCTCTTACCATCCATGTTAACTCTCTCATGGTCAGGTAAATGAGATAAGTCCAATGGGGTGAGAGGGTTAAAACCATAGACAATTTCAAAAGGGGAGTATTGTGTGGCAGTGTGCACAGTGCGATTGTAAGCAAATTCAACATGCGGTAAGCAATCTTCCCAAGTCTTAATGTTCTTTTTGATTATGGCACGCAACAAAGTAGACAAAGTCCGATTAACTACTTCAGTTTGTCCATCAGTTTGTGGGTGACTAGAAGTAGAGAAAAGCAATTTAGTACCTAGCCTACACCACAAAGTTTTCCAAAAGTAGCTAAGGAACTTGACATCTCGATCTGACACGATGGTACGAGGCATGCCATGCAAGCGTACTATGTTTCTAAAAAACAAGTCAGCTATGTGTCTAGCATCATCGGTCTTGTGACAAGGTATAACATGTGCCATTTTAGAGAAACGGTCAACCACAACATAGATAGAGTCATGTCCTTGTCTAGTTCTAGCTAATCCAATTACAAAATCCATAGACAAGTCAATCCAAGGTGCATGTGGGATAGGTAAAGGGGTGTAGAGTCCATGAGGATTTACCTTTGATTTGGCATGGTGACAAGTTACACACCTTTGTATATGTCTTTCAACATCCCTTTTCATGCGCGGCCAAAAAGAAGTGCTCTTGGAGGATGGACAACGTCTTAGTAATTCCAAAGTGGCCCGTGAGTCCTCCTCCATGTGCTTCTCGAACCAACAGGGGTCGCATGGAGCTCGATGGTATGCACAACTTGTCCTTGTAATACAAGAACCCCTGTGATATAGAGTAATGCTCACGAGTGTCTCGTGGCAAGAAGTGAAAATCTCACCAAAATCGGGGTCAGTTGCATAAAGATCTTTAAGAATTTCAAAGCCTAGCAACTTAGCATCTAATGTAGTATGAAGGGTGTGTCGGCGAGAAAGTGCATCAGCGACTACATTAGACTTACCTGTTTTATATTTGATCACGAATGCAAAAGTGTCGATGAAGGCTATCCATCTTGCGTGTCGTTTGCTCAATTTGGTTTGTGACTTGATGTGCTTGAGCGATTCATGATCAGTATGGAGAACGAACTCGCGAGGTCGCAGGTAGTGTTGCCAAGTTTGGAGTGCTCGAACTAAGGCCATGAGCTCCTTATCATACGTTGAGTAGTTCAAGGCGGCTCCATTTAGCTTTTCGCTAAAGTAGGCAATTGGGCGACCTTCTTGGAGTAGAACAGCCCCAATACCTATGCCAGAAGCATCACACTCTATTTCAAAAGCTTTGTCAAAGTTAGGCAAACTTAGAACAGGTGCGTGTGTGAGCTTGTGTTTAAGTATTTGGAAGGACTTAGCTTGTTCTTTCCCCCATTGGAAATGGTGCGTTCTTCTTAACAATTGATGTAAGTGGGGCGGCTATGGTGCTAAAATCCTTGACAAAGCGTCTGTAGAAGCTTGCCAAGCCATGAAAACTCCTTACCTCACTTACATTAGTAGGTGTCGGCCATTCATTTATAGCCTTCACCTTTGCTTGATCAACTTGTACACCCTGTGCACTTATAACATATCCTAGAAAAACGAGTTGATCAGTGCAGAAGGTGCACTTCTTTAAGGTTGGCGTAGAGCCTTTCCTTTCGAAGTACATCCAAGACAGCTTGTAAATGCATTGTATGCTCTTCTAGACTCCTACTATAAATTAGGATATCATCAAAATATACTACCACAAATTTACCAATGAAAGGACATAAAACATGGTTCATTAGTCTCATAAAAGTACTAGGTGCGTTAGTTAAGCCAAAAGGCATGACTAACCACTTGTATAAGCCATGTTTAGTCTTAAAAGCGGTTTTCCACTCGTCCCCATCTTTCATACGAATTTGATGGTACCCACTTTTTAAATCAATTTTTGTAAAAATGATAGCACCATGCAATTCATCAAGCATGTCATCCAAACGAGGTATGGGATGGCGATACTTTACTGTTATGACATTAATGGCTCGACAGTCAGTGCACATCCTCCATCCTCCATCTTTTTTGGGCACAAGTAGGACGGGTACAGCACAAGGGCTTAGACTCTCACGAATCCATCCCTTGCCAAGTAGCTCCTCTACTTGCCTTTGTTGCTCTTGAGTTTCCTTGGGGTTTGTCCTATATGGTGCCTTGTTGGGTAAGGAAGCCCCAGGGATGAAATGAATTTGATGTTCAATTCCTCTCAAAGGTGGCAATCCATTAGGTACATCCTCAGGAAATACATCATGATACTCCTGTAATAGGTTAGTGACAATACTAGGCAGAGAAGTATCAAATTCATTAGTGAGTAAAGCTTCTTTACAAATCAATATAAGCAAGACTTGGTTAGAATGTAAAGCTTTTCTCACATCTTTAACTCTAGCTAGCAGGCTATTTTTTTTTCCTAGCTCAATGGTTCGATTAAGCTCACGTTTATCCTTAGATGTCTCGGCCAGCTCCTTTAATTTTTCTTTTGATGGTTGTTTTCGACTAGTGGCATGCATAGCGTACTCCCTTTGTAAGCTAACTTGATCCTCATGCACTTGTTGCGGTGTAAGAGGTGCAAGTGTGATTTTCTTACCATTATGCAAAAGGAATACTTGTTCAAGAAACCACAAAAATAACTCTCTTATCAAATTGCCAAGGCCGGCCTAAGAGAATGTGTGCAGCTTGCATAGGTACTACATCGCATACAATATCATCCTCATAGCGACCTATGCGAAAAGTAACTAAGACTTGTTTAGAGATACGTACCTCGCCACTATTGTTTAGCCATTGGAGCTTGTAGGGGCGCGGGTGGTCAATTGTTGGCAAGTTGAGTCGCTCCACCATTAATGCACTTGCAACATTAGTACAACTTCCCGGGTCAATGACTAGGCTACACACCTTGTTGTTGATATGACATCTTAAGTAGAAGATGTTTTCTCGTTGTAGGTCATCTCGACTGGCTTGTGTAGCTAGTGCTCGCCTTGCCACTAAACATCCAACCGTGTCATTGACAGGTATCTCCTCAAGCTCGTCCTCTTCCCCCTCAAAGGACGGCATTCCCTCATGTTCCTCGTCTTCCTCATCGGTCAATAACTCGCCAGTGGGTAACATGATCAAGGCCCGTTGGTTGGGACATTGGGAAGCAATGTGCCCAAACCCTTGACACTTGAAGCATTTGGTGTCACGGGTCCTTGGTTTGGAGACCTCTTGTTGGGACTTAAACCCCTCCGTGGAAGTTGGTTTCGAAGGTAGAGCATTCGGCCTTATTTCTCCTCGCGATGCCCCACTCGGTTTTGAAGCCTTAGGTGCATAAGAGGGGCTAGTGTTGGCCCTTGTGACCGAGTTCCTCCAACTCCCAGGTTGGAAATGGGTGCTTTGGCGACTCGTTCCCCTCCTCTTGAACCTCCGTTCCACCTTGATAGCTTTGTCCAAGAGTTCTCCCATGTCAAGGTAGTGTTGAAGCTCCACGATGTCAGCAATCTCAGGCCGTAATCCTCCCAAAAACCGTGCCATGGTGGCCTCCTCATCTTCTCGAACATCAGCCCGCATCATGGACATTTCCATTTCTTTGAAGTAATCTTCAACCGTCATACTATCTTGAGTGAGGGTTTGCAATTTGTGATGCAAATCCCTGTGGTAGTAACCGGGTATGAAGCACTTCCTCATGATCCGCTTCAAGTCGTCCCATGTCCGAATGGCCGGTTCCTCATTTCGTCGTTGTTTGATACGAAGTTGATCCCACCAAATCGCGGCATAGTCGGTGAATTCTATGGCGGCCAACTTTACCTTTTGAGACTCCGTGTAGTGGTTGCAATCGAAGATCAACTCGATCTTTCTCTCCCACTCCAAGTATGCTTCGGGATCCGATTTACCTTGGAAGGTAGGAATTTTTAATTTTATTCCTTTGAGTTGGTCCTCTTCGCGGTCAGCCCGTTGTGTAGGTCGCCTCGGCCTTTGCTCATCATCTTCGAACTCCCTATCTGAGTTAGAGTCACTGAGTTCGTTCAAGGTCAGTTTTCCCCTAGTTTTCTTAGAGGAGTTTCTTGACGGGTCCAATTGTTCGATTTGCTCTTGCATGGATTCAAAACGCTGCTCAAATTTTCTTTGCATTTCTCTCCACATAGCATCCATTTTTAGTGCCAATTGTGCAATGGTAATGTCATTTTCAGTGGCCATGGTGTAACCTGCAAAACTTCAACAAACGTTAAGGTAAAATTCCTCACTCACTCCCTCACGTGTTTCGCTCGCTCTCGTGTATCACTCAAGGGTTTAAAACACTCTAATATTCTCACCACTCACTTTTCAAGTTCCTCGATTGCCCCCTTGAAGAAATCAGAAATTTCCTTCAAGTAGTTCAACCAAACTTCAATCAAGTTTTGTCCCCAAAAGTGGCGTATGAGTAGCTGGAAGTTTGAAGACCGAATAATGACTCAAAAATAGCAGTTATACAAGCAAGAATTTGCTGGAATATTTTTTGTTTTAGTCCGCAAAAAGAGTGACTCAAGTGTTGTGAGAGTTTGTCTTGACAAGGACTCTAACAAGATAAACAATGAGTAGACCTGTTTGGACTCCTTTTGGACACTCCTAACACGAACAACAAGCTGTAAAAATGACTCAAAGATGCCAATTTGTGGACTGGACAGAGTGCAAAGTTTGATTACACAAGAATTAAGATGGCGAAAATTTAGAAGCCCAGAGCGACTCTACCCACTTTGCACGCGACTGAGTTTTCTTTGGTAGTGGTAACCAATGTTTCTTGGTTGGTTGTGGGTTGTGATTGTTGGTATTTGCGGCTGGTTCCCCAATTCAAGCAAGGAAGGCCCGAAGTGGACAGCTTTGGTGGCGGCTAAGGTTTGCCCTAGCAAATCCAAGGCGGTTTGGATGTCCTTGGTCAAGAAGGTTTCCTATGTCAAGAATGTTTCTTATTTCTTGTGATCCGATTCTGGTTTCCTCTTTCTTTCCCTCTTTTTTCGTTGTCTTTTTTTTTTTTATACAACCAGAATTCTTTCCTTTCTTTTGAGATCGGATCTTAACAACAAGAACACAAGGGTTTTGTTTGACACAAGATCAGCCCCCAACGCAAGAACAAGACAAGATCAGCCCCAACGTAAGTCTTGGTTTCAAGATTTTCAAGAATCAACCTACCGTATCAAGATATGTGTCAAGGATTCCAAGAAACATGGTAAGGTTATCAAGAACTTCAAGAACTATTGTGATCAGCTTTTTTCGTGCAAAATAGAACAATTTTTCCCAGCCCTCTTGTTCAAACACTTTCGGTTTCAAGAAGCAAGCTAACGACCAGAATTTTTGTTTCACTTCTTGTGTGCGTTTGCCTTCTTCTTCTTTTTTTTTTTTTTGTCGAACCTTGGTGCCGCTTGCACAACCAAGACGACTCAACAACACAAAGACTAAACTGATCTGGACAAAACAATATCAAGGACGGCAAGACAGAATGTATATGCGACACAAGATGCAAGGACACAACAAAGGAACAAAAACAAAAAAAAACCCTAGCGGCTGTTTTGTGTTTTTTTTTTGACTCGATTGCTTCAAGACTCAACACACGGATTTATGACACAAATAACGACACGAATCACAGCAACAACACAAGAAACAATGCGGACAGCAATAGGGAATTTGCGGACAGCAAAGATAAACGAAAAAACAAAGGAAGACTAGCGACTAACAAAATTTTTTTTTGTTTGTTTAACATACGAGACAGATTCGACACACGGATAGGACTCAAAAACAAAAACGAAAAGGAAAGATATAACCTGGTGGTTGTCGACTAACTCTGATTACCAACTGATGTGAATGATACGAAATATGGGCCGCTTATGGGCCATGTTTTGGGCTGCAAGAGATTGAATCTTTTAGTAATAGTTAGTAGTTTATTTTCCAGATTTCTATTTTATTTGCTAGGAATAAATTCGGTCCAAGACCTCATGTTGAGTTGGATCTGATTTATAGAGTTTAGGCTCACTATTACTTAAGTTGGTTAATTAGCTTTTATTGGGTTATGTTGGGCCAGCTTAAAGCCTTCATTGGGTCGATTATAAGCTAACCATTAGATAGTGGATTTGAGTAGTAGAATCGGCCCAAAGGCCTAGCCTAACCGAGTTAGGGTTTTCAAGTCACTTTAGGTTTTCAAGTTGTATGACTATATATAGCCAAGGCAAGAGACCTTCATGGGAGTTTTTGGCATTAATAAAAATCGTGAGTTTTTTTCACTTTCTCTTTCTACGAGAGTCTCTTTGAATATTTGAGAATCTTTCTCAAATTGTTCAATTGAACTTATCAATCAAGTAACTCCTTGGTTGTGGCGTTCATCTACCTTTAAATTTGGTTCGCTAGTTCGTTAGATAACGGGTTGAGATAGTATCAATAGTGTTCGTTATCTCGGGGATTAGATTTGGGTCAAATTTCCGCTGCTAAGCCTTTGGTGAATTGGTTGTCTAGATCGTGGTTTCACATCAGTATGGTTTTGGCCGTTTCCTAAGGCGGAAAGATTTGCAAGTTGCGAGAATGGAAAAAGGAAATAAGCAAAACCCTAGTTTCCTAATTCGAATGGACTTAATCAAGTGGAAATAGGAGAGTTATCCAAGCTGTCCACTAGTTTCCTAATTGAATTTGGAAACAAGTTAGTTTTGGAAACCTTTTGAAAACCCTTTTCCTCTTGGAACAACTTTTAGTAAGTTCCAAATCCAAACCCAAGAGGGATTGCGCAAATCAGATTTTGTTCCAACACAATTTGGTTGCTACTCTTTCCTTTTTTTCCCTCTTTGTTTTGTGTTTGCCAACCGATTCCCTTCTCTCTTTTTTTTTTTGACTATAACGAACAAACACAACACAATGCTTGACCGAATGGAATATTTTCCAGATTTGGTTTCGGCCAATTCACACGAGCAAGAACTTTCAAGAACTTCAAGATTCTTCAAGAAACTTCAAGAATTCCAAGATTGTGGTCAAGAAATTCAAGAAACTCAAGATTCTTGTAGGTTCTCTCAAGATTCACAAAATACCAACAAGTTTTCACAAAATCCAGATTTGAAAATAAGTAAACAAGTTGGATAACACAAGGACAATGGGACTGAAATTTTGACAAGCAACACGCAACTTCGGACAGCAAGTTAAGACTAATGATGGAACACGAAGACAGAATTTCAATGCACTATGGACAGAAATTGAAGACGCACAAGGACGGGACACTAAACGACGCACTTGGACAGATTTGTGAACAACAAGAAGCGAGTAACGTCGCAACAAACAACAAGTAAGTTTCGGACAGATTTGTGACACAACTATGGATAGAATTTTTGCCAAGCGAACAACACAAGTCACGAACAGATTTTCAACAATGCAATAAGTAACAAGGCAGCGGAAACAATAACGCTAGAGCGAACTAGATGAAACAAGAAAAACGGATATAATGAATTGATACCTCAACCAGCTCTGAAGCCAACTGATACATTCCTCGGTCAACTTGTTCCGAGACACGTAGCACGAATGCCCAAGGATCTAGACGGATGATCAATCGTTTGGGTTGCGGAACCTAGAATCAAGATGGACGACTCAACTTGATAGAAGGCGGTAGAACAGCGACTCTAATTGAGGTGGTTACTCAAGTAGATAGGCTGGATGAACAACCAAGGACGTCACGCGAGATTGCTCAAAAACTCTTGCCTTGCAAGTAAGAATGTAGCTCTTGGTTTGAAGAGAAACAAAGTGAATTTTATTATCAATGATGTCTGCCCTTTCTCGTACAAAAGGAGCCTTTTTTATAGGCTAGAAACCTAGGAGCCTAATCCATTTTGGTCAACGATTGGCGGCTCATCTACCTAAGCTAGTAAGGGTAATTTGGACCACACTTAGGCAAGGGTGGGCCGACTTATTGAACTCCCATAACTAATGAAACTACTAATTAAAGTACGACTAGCAATCCAACTAATGACTAGATAAAAACCAACTAATAACCCAAACAACTAATACTACTAACAATCGGACCAACCCATTAAGGACACGCGTGGCCATTATTCGATGCCTCATTGGCTTGGATCAACGTGTAGACAATGTGGTTAGCCACGTCCAAGCCTTCAATGTTCCTATGGACCCCATGTTGATCTTGAACACTTCGAACAAGGGCTTGAAGAGACTCTTTGAAGCTCTTTGCCCGTGCACGTGTAACTGGCCCAAGTGGAACTCTCACTTGATCATCACCATCCGTGCACACATCACGAAGCTGAGACACTAAATGCTTTAAGTGTCAAGGTTTTGGTCATATCGCCTCCCAATGCCCTAACCAAAGAACCATGCTCTTGTTGCCAAATGGGGAGGTTGTATCGGATGAGGAAGAGGAGTATGAAGGGATGCCACTTCTTGAGGAGAAAGAGAATGATTCAGGTGAAGAGTTACCTACTCATGAGGAGATTGGTTGCTTGGTGGTTCGAAAGGTCCTCACTACTCAAGCCAAGAAAGAAGAAATGGAGGTGTAACGGGACAACCTTTTCTACACAAGGTGTTATATCAAGGATAAAGTCTGTAGTGTTGTTGTTGATAGTGGAAGCTGTGCCAATGTAGCTAGTCTACTCATGGTAGAAAAGTTAGGGCTTCCAGTTGTCAAGCATCCAAGACCTTATTGCCTTCAATGGTTGAACAATGAAGGGGAAGTCCGTGTGTTTAGGCAAGTGAAGGTGCCATTTCGAATTGGAAAGTATGAAGATGAAGTCACTTGCGATGTTGTGCCCATGCAAGTAAGTCATCTCATACTTGGGCGACCTTGGCAATATGATCGAGACGTTGAGTTCAAAGGAAGAGCTAACAAATATGTCTTTATGCATTGTAATAGAAAAGTAACTCTTGTACCCCTTACCCCAAAACAAGTGTATGAAGATCAAATGAGACTGCAAAAGGAGTATGAGCTGGAACTTGAGCGGAAAAGGCGAGAAAAAAGTGAGGAAGAAAGGGGAGAGAGTAGGGTGGAGCCTGTAGGAAAGAAAAAGGCAACCATAGGGCTTGCCATGAGGGAGGATAATAAGGGGAAGCTAAACTTGCTAGCAAAAGCCAAAGATGTAAAGCGAGCTTTGTCTTCCAACCAACTCTTACTCGTACTTGTGTGTAAGGAAGAGTTGGTCATTTCATCTATACCTATTAACTCCTTGCCTTCCAATGTTTTATCTCTCTTGCAGGAATTTGAGGACATATTCTCGAAGGACGTGCCCGATGGACTACCGCCCCTAAGGGGAATCGAGCACCAAATTGACCTCATTCTGGGAGCCCCACTGCCTAACAAACCCGCCTATCGAATGGGACCTGAGAAAACAAAGGAATTGCAAAGGCAAGTGGAGGAATTGCTAAGGAAAGGCTGGGCTCGAGAAAGTCTAAGTCCATGTGTTGTACCAGTGATTCTCGTGCCAAAGAAGGATGAAGCTTGGAAAACGTGCACCGACTGTAGGGCAGTCAATGCTATCACGGTAAAATATCGTCACCCTATCCCTAGGTTAGATGATATGTTAGATGAACTGTATGATGCCATTATTTTTACCAAAATTGACTTGAAAAGTGGTTACCACCAAATAAGAATGAAAGAAGGAGATGAGTGGAAAACCGCTTTCAAAACTAAACATGGTTTGTATGAGTGGTTAGTAATGCCTTTCGGTTTAACTAATGCATCTAGTACCTTCATGAGATTAATGAACCATGTTTTGAGACCTTTCCTTGGAAAATCTGTTGTAGTTTATTTTGACGATATTTTGATCTGTAGTAGAAGCTTAGAGGAGCACCTTGGGCACCTCAAATCTGTTTTTGAAGTACTTCGTAGGGAGAGGCTATATGCCAACCTTAAGAAGTGCACATTTTGCACTGACCGTGTGGTGTTTCTAGGCTATGTCATTAGTGCACAGGGCATTCATGTAGATGAAGAGAAGGTTAAAGCCATTCAAGAATGGCCGACACCTACCTCTGTCAGTGATGTGAGCAGTTTCCATGGCTTAGCCAGCTTCTATCTCCGGTTTGTGAAGGATTTTAGAACCATTGCAGCACCACTCACCGCGGTCATGAAGAAGAACGAGAAGTTCTTTTGGGGGGAAGCACAAGATAAGGCCTTCTAGTTGCTCAAACACAAACTCACACATGCACCACTTCTTGCAATACCTAACTTTGATCTCACTTTTGAAGTGGAATGTGATGCATCAGGCATAGGAGTGGGAGCCATGCTTATGCAAGGAGGAAGACCAATCGTATATTTTAGTGAGAAGTTAAACGGCGCAGCTCTCAACTACTCAACCTATGACAAGGAGATGTATGCTTTAGTGCGCGCATTGGAGACATGGCAGCACTACCTGCGAGCACGGGAGTTTGTTACCAAGATGGACCACGAATCTCTCAAGCACCTAAAGGGGCAACAAAAACTGAGCAAAAGACATGCCAGATGGGTTGCTTTCATCGAGTCCTTCCCGTATGTCATCAAATACAAGACAGGTAAGTCTAATGTTGTAGCTGACGCTTTATCTAGAAGATATGCCTTGCTAACTACATTAGATGCTAAACTCCTAAGTTTTGAGCTTATGAAAGAGTTGTATAAAGATGACACGGATTTTTCGACTGCTTATGTGAATTGTGGGAAGTCGGACTTTGAAAAGTTCTATGTGCATGAAGGTTTCCTGTTTTATCTTACCAAGCTATACATTCCCCAAGGTTCTAGACGTGACTTACTTGTTCGAAAGTCACATAATGGTGGCTTAATGGGACACTTTGGTGTCACCAAGACATTAGCTATGTTGCAGGAACATTTCTATTGGCCACACATGCGCAAGGATGTGGAAAGAATTGTTGAAAGATGTGGAGTGTGCCACAAGGCTAAGTCACGGGTTAACCTAAATGGTTTGTATACTCCCTTGCCCATACCTAGCCAACCCTGGGTTGACATTTCCATGGATTTTGTGCTTGGTTTACCTTGATCTAAACGTGGACATGATTCTATATTCGTTGTAGTAGATAGGTTTTCCAAGATGGTTCACTTTATTGCATGTCATAAAACCGATGATGCCTTGCATATTGCTGATTTATTCTTTAAAGAAGTTGTTCGCTTGCATGGCATACCTAGGACTATAGTGTCCGATAGAGATGTTAAATTCTTGAACTATTTTTGGAAATCCTTGTGGGGTAGGTTGGGAACCAAACTGCTGTTTTCTACTTCTAGTCATCCTCAAACAGATGCTAGTAAATAGAACCTTGTCGACACTCTTACGTGCAATTATCAAGAAAAATCTTAAGACATGGGAGGAGTGTCTACCACATGTAGAGTTTGCATACAATAGGGCTGTGCATAGTGCTACACAATTTTCACCTTTTGAAGTTGTGTATGGTTTTAACCCTTTAACTCCTTTAGACTTGTTGCCATTACCTTCTTCTGAGCATGTGAACTTAGATGGCAAGACGAAAGCTGAATTTGTGAGATCCTTGCACGAATATAGAATAGGCGGAAGCTTGTTTTTTAGCCTGGTGATTGGGTATGGCTACACTTACGCAAGGAACGATTTCCAAAGCAACGCCAAAGCAAATTGTCACCAAGGGGAGATGGTCCCTTTCAAGTCATTGAGCGCATCAACGACAATGCATACTGCTTGGATCTACCTGGTGAGTACACTGTAAGTGCTACATTCAACGTTGCTGATCTAAGTCCATTTCTTGCAGGGGACGAACACGATTTGAGAGCAAATCCTTCTCAAGAGAAGGGGAATAATGCGAATGAGCAAGTTGTCCCTCAAGGACCCGTGACACGTGCACGAGCTAAGAGGTTCAAAGAGTCACTTCAAGCCTTAGTTCATGCCGTTCAAGCTCAAGAGAAACCATGCATTGAAGGAATTGACATGGAGGATTCTTACAAGACTACCAAGATATTGCTAACAATTGAAGATGCCATTGATCAAGCAAAAACGTCATAAGACGCGGGCACGCTTTATAAGGACACGTCTTCTGCCATTAAATTAATTCACCGCAGCAAAGTCATTATAAAGCGTGGGCACGTTGTATAAGCTCAAGTTATCTGCCCATCTAGTCACTTTACCTAGTTACGTTGATACGGTCCTCGATCAACTCGTCTCGAGACACGTAGCACGTTTGCCCAAGGATCTAGCGAGGTTGTCCAACGCTTGGATTGCGGAATCTAGAATCAAAACGGACGACACAATTTGATTAAAGACGATAGAACGACGACTCCAATTGAGGTGTTTACTCAAATGGATAGGTCGATGGAACAATCAAGGACAAGCATAAGATTGCTCAAAACCCTTGCCAAAAGCAAGTAAAGGATTCGAATCTCTCAATGGAAGAGAAACAAAACTAAGTGTTTTATTATCAAAATTGCGTACCCCTTTAACCGTACAAAGCGAGCCTTTATATAGGCTAAGGGACTAGTGAAAACCTAGGAGCCTAATGCGGCCCATCTACTTAGACTAGAAAAGAGATTCGGTCCACTCTTGAGCATGGGTGGGCCGAATATTTTACTCCAATAAACTATTAATTAAAACACGACTAGCAAACCAACTAACAACTAATGACTCGATAATGATCAAAACCAACTAACTACTAACAACTCATAATGCTAACATTAGCATTCCTAGTGCTCGGCCCAAGTAGCTTCATTTGACTTGGATCAATGTGTAGATGCCTTGATTAGCAACTTCCAAGCCTCCAATGTTCATGCACACATCAGTCCCCTCCACTTGAGAAGGATTTGTCCTCAAATCTGGATGGAAATGAATGACAGTCATGATGATTATAATGCGGTGCACATGTCTCTTGGTCAGTTTGAAAATGCTCACAACCCGCCAAGAATAACTCGTGTCTTTACTCCAATGACTCCTTGAAGAAGACGCATATAGCGTCGGTTCCATGATGCAATGTAGAATGTATGGTTCATTGGCAGCAAGGTTACAGCTTCCTGGATCCTCCAAAATACAACCGAGAGAATGAAGAACACTTGGAATACGTTCGACTTCATCAGACTGATCATCACTTGGAGCACTTGTCGCAAAATGGTAAGAATGCATAGGACCAGATTCCCGTGCATGAACTCCCTTGGAAACAATGAATTTAGGGATGGAACATGCCATGATCAACTCAATCTCTCCTTGCTTAACCTGCGACACAGCAACTACACTCGAAGGCGATGCCTTGTCGAGTTCATCAGCATTCAAGAGCACATGTTTACAGAGCACCAGTAACAAAGGCTGATTAGATTGCACAACTTTCCTAACGTCCTTAGCCTTTATTATCATGTTTTGTTTCCTAGTGTTTGACTTAACCAATGCTTGCTCATTTGGAACACTAGTGACAACACTCTTCCCTTGGGCCGATTGCTCAAACGTAGGGGTCGAGCAATTTCCAGATTCGGCCCCTTTTTGTTTTCTCTCTTGTTGGTCTAAGTCACTTTCTCTTTGCAATTTAAGTTGGTCCTCATACACTTGTGAATGTGTGAGAGGTGTTAGGACCATTCTTTTACCATTGTGCAGAAGAGTATATTTGTTAGACCTACCGTCAAAAGTAACATGCTGATCAAATTGCCATGGCCTGTCTAGTATCACATGAGTAGCATGCATTGGTACAATATCGCATATGACTTCATCACAGTACTGACCAATCGAGAAAGGAAGGCGTACCTGCTTGTAGACACGGATTTCGCCGTCTTCACTTAACCCTTGAAGTCGATAGGGATGCGGATGTTTGGTTGTGGGCAGCCTTAAGCTCTCCACCATGATCAAACTTGCCACATTAGTGCAACTTCCGCCGTCGATGATGAGACTGCACACCTTGTCATTTATTTTACACCTAGTGTAAAACAAGTTTTCACGCTGTAATTGCTCATCCTCCTTAACACGGGCGGTTAGTACTCTCCTCGCAACCAGGCAACCAATTTCGCCCTGGACCGGCGAACATTCTTCCTCGGCTGAGTCACACTCGCCCTCCTCCTTGGTCAATCCGGTCTCCTCACAATCGTCATCATCAAATACGACGTCTCCATTGTGAGTGATGAGCATGACCCTTTGATTCGGACATTGAGATTGGATATGTCCGAATCCTTAGCATTTGAAGCACCTAATGTCCCCACTCCTAGGCTTAGGAGTCTCTTGAGCAGGCCTTGAAGTGGACCTAGATGCATCAGCAAACTGGTTAGGGGTAAAATGGGAATCTCGGCTAGGAGCATTACCTTGAACTCGACTAGTTGGAGTGGGTGTAGCCGAATTTCCAGCTTCGTGGGTCGCCCTCCGTGGTTGGTTGCCCCTCCATGGAATCGAGTTGGAAGTTTGGAAGGTGCGGGACCCTCGCCTCAATTTCTTTCCCCTTTCGGCCTTGATAGCTAATTCAAGAAGGTCATGCATGTCCAAGTAATGTTGGAGCTCCAAGGCTTCTTGTAGGTCAGGGTTGAGACCCCTAAGAAACCTTGCCATGGTTGCCTCACTATCCTCTTGAATATTAGCCCTCATCATGGCCATTTCGATCTCCTTGTAGTAGTCCTCCACGCTCATGTTGCCCTGAGTGAGGGTTTGAAGCTTGGAGTGGAGATCGCGGTTGTAATAGCTTGGAACGAACCTCTTGCGCATCAAAGTCTTGAGTTCTCGCCAAGTCCGGACTCGTGGTTCTCCCATTCTCCTTCGATGAGTCCTTACTTGGTCCCACCAGACTAGTGCGTAGTCGGTGAACTCAACAGTGGCTACCTTAACCTTTTGTTCCTCGCTATAGTCATAGCAGTCGAAGACCATCTCGATACGGCCTTCCCATTCCAAGTAAGCCTCAGGGTCGCTTTTGCCTTGGAATGTAGGGACTTGAATCTTAAACCCCTTGATCTCGTTCCTGGATGGATCTCTCCTGGGCCGCTCGGCCCTTTCCTCATCCTCACTGCCCGAGTAATCCTCACTGTGGGCCCCTTTGGTGCCCTGAGTACTCCGGTTGTGAGATCTGGAATGAGAGTTCCTCGTGAGACTCTTGGATAGCTCATCGAAGCGAGCGTGCAAGTCCTCCTTTTGTTGCTCACTAATCCGCCTGAGCTCATTTTTCATTGCTGTGAACATTAACGAGTAATTATTGGTTGGTTGATCTTGCTCCATGTCTCTCTCTTATACCTGCAAACTATTAGAGAACAAGAAAAAGAATACAAATATATCCTTACTTCGCTCCCTGAGTGTTTCACTCACTCTCGTATTTGTCACTCAAAGCACTCTAATGATCTTACCAATTACCTTTACCTGTTGGTTTAGATAGTTGAGAGATGCTGCTCAAGTCCAATGAAAGCAACCAACTTTCTCCACAAGAGTATTCAAGAGGTAAGACACAAAATGGAATGCAAAAAGGAGCAAGAATGGACGCTTTTGGAAGGTAACTAATGGCGGACAGATTTGGAAACTAGTGCTAGTGTGAACGGAATCAAATGGAAACCCTAGCTCCTAGAATGTAGGAGTGCGTCCAAGTGGAAATAAAAGAGTTATCCAAGTGTACTACTTAGTTTCCTAATCGGCTTTGGAAAACAAGTTGAGTTTTGGAAGCTTTTAGAAAACCTTTTCTTGAACACTTTAAGTAACTTCCAAATTCCTTTCCAAGAAGGGTAAAAATCAGATTTGACTCCCCTTCCCAAGCCCCTCACCAAGTCGGTTGGGGGACTCTTTAAATACTCAAGCAAGGCCGACTTCTTCACACACTCAAATCAGAATCGGTTTTGGACAACTACTCAAGGTGATCGGCCTTCTTCCCACAACAATGGAGAATGGACAAGGTGATGCACACAACCCCACTCAAAACTCCCAAGAAATTCACCCCAAAACCAAGGAAGCCTTTCACCACCTCAAGGGAGTACAAAAAGATGTTTACTCGCAAGGTGAAACAAGCTCCCAAGAACCAAGAAATTCAAGAACTTCAAGAAGTGGTGGATCAAAACTTTTGATTGCTTTCTTGGTGTAATTTTCTGTTTTGAATTTGGTACAAGATGTAACCAAACAGATTTGGCAATAAAAGAATCAAGGTTTCCCTTTTCTTGTTGGTCTCTCTTGCCTCTACCCGATTCCTCTTTCTTCTTTTTCTTTTTTTTTTTTCGTTTCTGTTTTTTTTATTTTTAACTCAAACAATAAGAACTCTTGGCCGAATGGAATCAATTTTCCAGATTTGGTCAGCCACCAATTCGCACCGATTCACCAACACAATCCTTCAAGAACTTAGCAAAATACTTTCAAGAATTTCAAGAACTTCAAGATAGGCATCAAGAACTTCAAGAAATCCTAAAATCTTGTAGGTTCTCTTCAAGATTCACAAATACCAACAAAGTTAACCAAAGATCAGATTTGAAAATCAAGTAAACAACTTGGAAGACTCCAAAACAGCCTTGGACAGAATTGTGCCAAGAAAAACCCTAGCGCACAAGAACCCTAGCCGCAAACGAAACCCTAGCCATCGCAAATTTTTTTTTTTGTTTTTCTTGTTTTTAAACCCTAACAACCCAAACACAAGATCCAAGAACGAAATTTGGACAGAAAATACAAAAAAAAAGACAACACCCAAACAGATTTTGTGTTCGGATGAACAGTACCGCGGATGAACAGTGACGGTGAATAATGACGATGAACAGTACCGATGAACAGTACTTTTTTTTTTTTGGAGTGATGCAGCGGAAATACCAAAAACCCTAACGACACAACTACGAAAAAAACAAGGATATAACGAAAGATACCTCCACCTAAGCTCTGAAGCCAACTGATACTGTCCTCGATCAACTCGTCTCGAGACACGTAGCACATTTGCCTAAGGATCTAGCGAGGTTGTCCAACGCTTGGATTGCGTGACCTAGAATCAAAACGGACGACACAATTTGATTAAAGGCGATAGAACGATGACTCCAATCGAGGTGTTTACTCAAATGGATAGGTCGATAGAACAATCAAGGACAAGCACAAGATTGCTCAAAACCCTTGCCAAAAGCAAGTAAAGGATTCGAATCTCTCAATGGAAGAGAAACAAAACTAAGTGTTTTATTATCAAAATTGCGTACCCCTTTAACCGTACAAAGCGAGCCTTTATATAGGCTAAGGGACTAGTGAAAACCTAGGAGCCTAATGCGGCCCATCTACTTAGACTAGAAAAGAGATTCGGTCCACCCTTGAGCATGGTGGGCCAAATATTTTACTCCAATAAACTATTAATTAAAACACGACTAGCAAACCAACTAACAACTAATGACTCGATAATGATCAAAACCAACTAACTACTAACAACTCATAATGCTAACATTAGCATTCCTAGTGCTCGGCCCAAGTAGCTTCATTTGACTTGGATCAATGTGTAGATGCCTTGATTAGCAACTTCCAAGCCTCCAATGTTCATGCACACATCATACGTCTTTAATTGTCATTTGATTTAGGTCATAAGTGGGCCGAATTTTCCTTAGTTGGTTTCCAAACCTTATTAGGTTTAGGCAAGGTTATAAATAGCCCTAAGTTGAATGTAGTCATTCAGTTTTTGACATTATTAAACATAAATTCCAGAAATTTGTCTTCTTTGAAGCAATTTTCCTCTAGCTTGTCAAAGCTAAGTTGAACACCCTAGAGTTGATTCTAAATTGTTTCTTGACTTATCAATCAAGCACACACACACTTGATTGTGGCGTCTTCTACCGTCGGGTCCGTTTTTGAGTGGTCCAAGTTTGGGTTCGATTCCATCAACTTCGTAACGTGTCCTCTAAGGTCTAAGGTTTGCTTCCGCGCGTCGTCTTCTTGGTTCCTGTTGGTCAAGGATCACATCATATGCAGGCTGGCCATAATTTTACTTGGTAGACCATGGCAATTTGATAGGAGTACTAGCCATGATGGTCGTACTAATATGTACACTTTCCTACATAAAGGAAAGAAGATCACACACTTGCACCACTCTCACTAAGTAAGTGTATGAGGACCAAATGAAAATTCAGCAGGAATGTGAGAAAATAAATAGGCAAAAAAAGGTGGAAATACATGAAAGAAAAGAGAGGAGAAGATCCGTGCAAAATGAGAGGGGAAAAAGCAATAAATGGGACGGATCATGAGGTAAAACAAGAAGGGAGCAATATTGTTGAGTGCAAAAGCCAAAGATGTGAGGAAAGGTTTTCTTGGAGGCCGAACCTTACTCTTGGTTTAACACCAAGGAAGTTTCGGATACCACTAACAATTTTGGACACTTCTTTGCCTAGTTCTTTTACTAAGCTTTTGGCAGGAATATGAAGGATGTTTTTCCAGATGATGTTGCTAAGCGGATTGCCACCCATAAGGGGTATTGAACACCAAATACGACCTCATACCTGGAGCACCCCCTGCCTAACCGACCTGCATATAGAAGCAACCTCGAGGGACCAAGGAGATTCAAGGCAAGTGAAGGAGCTTCTAGGCAAAGGATTGGGCAAGAGAGAGCTTAAGCCCCTGTGTTGTTCTAGTCATCTTGTACCAAAGAAGGACGGGTCTTGGAGGATGTGCACGGACTGCCGAGCTATCAACACCATAACGGTAAAGTATCGCCATTAATACGGTCCTCAATCAACGCGTTTCGAGACACGTAGCACGTTTGCCCAAGGATCTAGCGAGGTTGTCCAACGCTTGGATTGCGGAACCTAAAACCAAAACGGACGAACACGATTTGATTAGAGGTGGTAGAACGACGACTCCAATTGAGGTGATTACTCAAATGGATAGGTCGGTAGAACAATCAAGGACAAGCACAAGATTGCTCAATAACCCTTGCCAAAAGCAAGTAAAGGAACGATTGCTCTCACAATTGAAGAGAAACAAACTAGAATTTATTATCAAATTGCGTAACCCTTTAACCGTACAAAGTGTGCCTTTATATAGGCTAAGGGCTAATGAAAACCTAAGGGAAATGCTAAGGGGAAGTCGGCCACTTAGAAGGCCAAGGTGGGCCGACCCACTAATCCTATTCTAACAATCAAAACCTATCACTAGGGACTAAGGCCTAATCGGCCAACCACTTGGAGGCCCACTCGATTCTTCAATGGGCTTGGATCATCGTGTAAATAACTTGATTATCCCCTTCCAAGCCTTCAATGTCTCTATGGACTCCTTGTTGGTCTTGCAACAATTCGCACTAGGGCTTGGAGTGACTCCTTGAAGCGCTTGGCCCGTGCACGTGTGACTGGGGCCCAATGGCACTCGAACTGGGTCATTACTTGAGCTAAGGTCCGTGCACACATCAGTCCCCTCCACTTGAGGAGGATTTGTCCTCAAATCTGGATCCTCCTCGTCAAGGAATGGACTCAAATCC
Organism: Coffea humblotiana; assembly: GCA_023065735.1. Taxonomy (NCBI): domain Eukaryota; kingdom Viridiplantae; phylum Streptophyta; class Magnoliopsida; order Gentianales; family Rubiaceae; genus Coffea; species Coffea humblotiana. Next base: position 58,971 of record JACYVW010000076.1, on the reverse strand, counting down.
GCGACATTGAAAGTCGCGCTCACGTTGTACTCGCCAGGTAGCTCCAGTTTGTGGGCATTGTCATTGATACGTTGGACCATGCGAAAAGGTCCATCACCCCTTTGGGACAACTTACTTTGGCGTTGCTTGGGAAACCTTTCTTTCCTCAAGTGCAGCCAGACCCAAAGGTCATCTTGCGACGGTGCTTGTTGGCTTGCTGGATGTATTGCTGGGTACGCCTCTCAATGTTTGCTCGAACGGCTTCATGCAACCTGCGCACAAATTCAGCTTTCTTTTTCCCATCTAAGCTGGTGTACTCAGAGGAAGGTAAGGGTACCAAATCAAGGGGGTCAGGGGGTTAAAGCCATATACAATCTCAAATGGTGAGTAGTGTGTTGCACTATGAACAGTCTATTAATAAGCAAATTCAACATGCGGCAAACACTCTTCCCAAGATTTAAGATTTTTTTTAATCAAAGCCCTGAGTAACTGTACCAAGTATGCGATCCTCAGGGACGGATTTTGGTGTTGGCCATTGCTTGATGGCCTCGATCTTGGATTCGTCTACTTTGATGCCCTGTGAGCTCACAACATAGCTTAGAAATACAAGCTCATTAGTACAAAAGGTGCACTTCTTAAGGTTAGCGTATAGACGCGTCTCTCGAAGTGTATTAAGAACTAATCTCAGATGTTCCATGTGCTCATGCTCATTACGACTATAGATCAAAATGTCATCAAAATAGACATCACAAATTTCCCAATAAAGTGTCTCAAAACATGGTTCATTAGTCTCATGAATGGACTAGGGGCGTTTAGTCAACCCAAAGGGCATGACTAGCCACTCATAAAGACCATGTTTGGTTTTGAAAGCCGTTTTCCATTCATCGCCCTCTTCATCCTAATTTGATGATAGCCACTCCTTAAATCAATTTTAGTGAAGATAATAGTACCATCAAGTTCATCAAGCATATCATCTAGTCTAGGAATGGGATGACGATATTTAACAGTAATAGCATTAACGGCTCTACAGTCAGTGCACATGCGCCAAGTACCATCCTTTTTGGGGACAAGTATCACAGGCACAGCGCAAGGACTGAGACTCTCCTTTACCCAACCCTTACCTAGGAGTCCATCGACTTGCCGTTGCAGCTCCTTTGTCTCCTCCGGACCCATGCGGTAAGCGGGTTTTGTTGGGTAGTGGTACTTCCAGGAATCAAGTCTATTTGGTGCTCGATCCCTCGAATGGGTGGTAATCCATCAGGGAACACGTCCTCGAATTCCTGCAAGAGAACAGAACACTCGAAGGTAATGCCTTATCGAGCCTCATCAGTATTGAGTAGCACATGTTTACAAACCATGAGTAACACAAGGCTGGTCAGCATTTAACAAGTTTTCGCACATCCTTAGCATTAATTATCATGTTTTGCTTCCTAGTGTTGGGTTTTGTTAATGCATGATCATGTGGTGACACTAGGTGTGCTCACGTGCCCCTTTGGTCGAATGCTCACTAGTAGAAGTGGAGCATTTGCCAGGTCGGCCGCCTTTTGTTTCCTCTTTGGCGGTCCAACTCACACTCCCTTTGCAATTTAAGTTGGTCCTCATACACTTGTGCAGGTGTGAGTGGTGTGAGGACCATGCGTTTACCATTGTGCAAAAGAGTATATACTTATTGGCCCTACCATCAAACTGACATGTTTATCAAATTGCCAAGGTCTTCCTAAAAATGACATGGTGTAGCATGCATAGGGACAACATCACATACAATTTCATCGATGTAGTTGCCAATCAAAAAAGGAACTCGTACCTGTTTGTAGACACGTACCTCACCTTCTTCACTTAGCCATTGGAGGAGGTATGGATGTGGATGTCTAGTTGTAGGAAGGCCCAAGCTTTCAACCATGAGTAAGCTTGCCACATTAGTGCAACTCCCACCATCAATGATGAGGCTACACACCTTATCACTTACTTTACAACGAGTGTAAAATAAGTTTTCCCTTTGCAATTGCTCGTCCTCCTTGACTTGGGCGGTTAGCACTCGTCGTGCCACCAAACAGCCGATTTCCCCTTGAATAGGAGAACATTCTTCCTCAGCCGAGTCGTCCTCCAAGCAATCGCCCTTGATCAATCCAGGCATGTCCTCACAATCGTCATCATCGGACACGATCTCTCTATTGTGAGTGACTAACATGATCCTTTGGTTTGGACATTGGGACTGGATATGTCCAAACCCTTGGCACTTGAAGCACTTGATATCCCTACTCCTAGTCTTAGGAGTCTCATGAGGTGCCTTAGAAGTAGACCTGGATGCATCAACTGCTTTGTTAGGGGTAAAATGGGAACTTCGGTTAGGAGTATTACCTTGAATTCGGCTAGATGAAGTGGGTGTAGCCGAATTTCCAGCTTCGTGGACTGCCCTCCGTGGTTGGTTTCCTCTCCATGAAGTTGAGTTGGAAGCCTGGAAGGTGCGGGCCCCTCGCCTCAGTTTCTTTCCCCTCTCGGCCTTGATAGCCAATTTAAGAAGATCATGCATGTCCAAGTAATGTTGGAGCTCCAAGGCTTCTTGTAGGTCAGGGTTGAGACCTTTAAGAAACCTTGCCATTGTTGCCTCACTATTTCTTGAATATTTGCCCTCATCATGGCCATTTCGATCTCCTTGTAGTAGTCCTCCACGCTCATGTTGCCCTGAGTGAGGGTTTGAAGCTTGGAGTGGAGATCGCGGTTGTAATAGCTAGGAACGAACCTCTTGCGCATCAATGCCTTGAGTTCTCGCCAAGTCCGGACTCGTGGTTCTCCCATTCGTCTCCGATGAGTCCTTACTTGGTCCCACCAGACTAGGGCGTAGTCGGTGAACTCAACAGTGGCTACCTTAACCTTTTGTTCCTCGCTATAATCATAGCAGTCGAAGACCAACTCGATGCGGCCTTCCCATTCCAAGTAAGCCTCAGGGTCGCTTTTGCCTTGGAATGTAGGGACTTGGTGATGTGTGCACGGCCCTTAGCCCAAGTAATAACCCCGTCCGAGTTCTATTGGGCCCAGTCACACGTGCACGGGCCCAGTCACTCCAAGCCCTTGTGCGAAACGTCCAAGACCAACAGGGAGTCCATAGGGACATTGAAGGCTTGGAAGGAGATAATCAAGTCATCTACACGATGGTCCAAGCCCATGAAGAATCAAGTGGGCCTCCAAGTAGGTTGGTCGACTAGGCCCTAGGCCTTAGCACTAGGTTTTCATCTTGTTAGAGTTGGATTAGATTGTTAAATTAGGTCATGGGCCGGCCCATCTTGTCCAAAGAGTGGCCGCCCCTTTGCTTGCTTTATTAGGGTTTCGTTAGTCCCTTGACCTAGCCCCTTAGCCTATATAAAGGCTCACTTTGTACGGTCAAAGGGTTACGCAATTTTAATAATAAACAATTAGTTTTGGTTTCTCTTCCATTGAGAGATTCGAATCCTTTACTTGCTTTGGCAAGGGTTATTGAGCAATCTTGCGCTTGCCCATGATTGTTCTACCGACCTATCCACTTGAGTATTCACCTCAATTTGGAGTCGTCGTTCTACCGCCTTTAATCAAATCGTGTCGTCCGTATTGATTCTAGGTTCCGCAATCCAAGCGTTGGACAACCTCGCTAGATCCTTGGGCAAACGTGCTACGTGTCTCGAAACGTGTTGATCGAGAACCGTATCAGTTGGTTCAGAGCTTAGGTGGAGGTATCTTTCTTTATATCCTTGTTTTTTTTCTCCTCTTTGTGTCATCTAGAATTCGTTGTTGTCCGCTGCCTTATTCACAAAAAAAAAAAAACGTACTGTTCATCGTACTGTTCATCGAGTACTGTTCACGTCACTGTTCATCCGCGGCACTGTTCATCCGAAACACAAATCTGTTTGGGTGCTTTTTTTGTGTTTTCTGTCCAAATTTCATTCTTGGATATTGTGTTTGAGTTGTTAGGGTTTATAAACAAGAAAACAAAAAAAAAATATTTGCGACGGCTAGGGTTTCACTTGTGCGGCTAGGGTTTTGTTTGTGCAAGTTTCTTTTGTGCCAAATCTGTCCAAGTTTCTTTTGAGTCATCCAAGGTGTTTTACTTGTGTTTCAAATCTGACTTTTGGTAAACTTGGTGGGTATTTGTGAATCTTGAAGAGGAACCTACAAGATTTAGGGGTTTCTTGAAGTTCTTGATGCCTATCTTGAAGTTCTTGAAATTCTTGAAACGTATCTTGCTAAGTTCTTGAGGGTTTGTGGTGTGAATTGGTGGCTGACCCAAACCTGGAATTTTTTTACTCCATTCGGCCAAGAGTTCTTATTGTTTGAGTTATAAAAAAAAAAAATCGTACTGTTCATCGGGTACTGTTCACCGTCACTGTTCATTGGTACTGTTCATGGTACTGTTCATCCGAACAAAATTTTGTTTGGGTGTTGTCTTTTTTGTGTTTTCTGTCCAAATTTCATTCTTGGATCTTGTGTTTGGGTTGTTAGGGTTTAAAATCAAGAAAAACAAAAACAAAAATTGCGACGGAATCTATTAGGAAACTAAGTAGATAATTTGGATAACTCCTCTATTTCCACTTGGACACATTCCTACATTCTAGGAGCTAGGGTTTCCATTTGATTCCGTTCACACTAGCATTAGTTTCCAAATCTGTCCGCCATTAACTTCCTTCCAAAAACGTCCATTTTTGTTTCCTTTTGCAATCCATCTTGTGTCTTACTTCTTGAATACTCTTGTGGAGAAAGTTGGTTGCATTCATTGGACTTGAGCAGCATCTCTCAACTACCTAAACCAACAGGTAAAGGTAATTGGTAAGATCATTAGAGTGTTTTGAGTGACAAATACGAGAGTGAGTGAAACACTCAGGGAGCGAAGTAAGGATATATTTGTAGTCTTTTCTTGTTCACTAACCTTTTTGCAGGTTCCCTCATACATCATGGCGAGTACAAGACGCATAAAAGCTAGCCCACAACATTGTCTTCCTAATCCTACGGGAGTCAAAAAAGTGGCATTACGTGGTGTGGATGAGCAATTGGACCTCGTCAAATCTCAGCTGCTTGGTTGGTTTTATACTCGTTGTGGTGTGAAAGATAAAATTTGTAGCTTGGCCATTGATGGGAGTTGTGAAGTCAACCTTGCAAGTGCTATCATGGTTGAGAAATTAAATCTTCCAACCATTGATCATCTTCAACCGTACAAGTTGATGAGTACTCATGGTGATGTTTGGGTTACTAAGCACACACTTGTACCTATTCAAATCGGCAAATATGTGGACGAGGTGTTGTGTGATGTAGTCCCAATTCAAGTGACACACGTGTTGTTGGGCAAAGCATGGATGTCGAGACGAGAAGTTAAATATGACGGACATACTAATAAGTATTCCTTCTTATTTAATGGTCGTCGTTTTGTACTTGTATCTTACTTATGACCAGCTTTGTATTGATCTAGCATACATGAAAAGTGAGCTTGAGCGTTATAGAATGGAGAAACAACTAGTGAGGGAATTGTGCCTGAAGAGGTAAAACCGAGGGAGTTGAAAGCAATGAGATGAAAGGATCAGTTGTTGAACTAGAAAAAGAGATGGAAAAATTGATGAGATGGGTGGTAAAAAGGAAGAAAAGAGAGAAAGTGGGCTGATCTTGAGCAACCCGGTGAAGGCCTATTATTTTCCTAACGAACTTACCTTTGCTTTGTTTAGTGTTTCTTCTTTTATACAGATCAAGCAAAGGCAAGTTGGGCTGATCTTGGTGTGCTCCATTCCAAAATCAATTGTAGACTGTGCAAGCCTCCATGGAGTTGGTCTTCCAAGAGTTAAACCCCGTTGGTATCAATTCATGGAACAATGTCAACTCAAATCAGTCCACCAAAGGGGAGTTGATTCGAGCTCATCTTGAAGGGAAGGCTCCACATTTTGGGAATGGTTGTGTACCAAGGGTTCGCTTAAAGAACAAGTACCTCAATGACCATTGCCACTATGATTTTCGTCTTGCTCTTGGTCCACATGAAGCTCCAACATCACCAAATCCGCCTTGGTGCCTTGCAAGTGTGTTCGAGCCGGAGTTCGATTTCATGGGATACCCGTCACACCGCTTTGAGGACCCTTACCTCATGACCACAAACGATCAAGTTGAGCATACATTGAAGATGGTTTGTGCGATTCAAGATTCGACAAGGGTTATTTGCCAACTTAGCACGTGGGTTTTGCATTGGATGACATCTGTAGCCATCATAACAAGATTGAGTCGAAGGCATGTGACTCATCTTGTCACCATTCGTGCTTCAATTTGTGGGCAAATTGCTCTCAAGTGGAGGGGACTGATGTGTGCACGGCCCTTAGCCCAAGTAATAACCCCGTCCGAGTTCCATTGGGCCCAGTCACACGTGCACGGGCCCAGTCACTCCAAGCCCTTGTGCGAAACGTCCAAGACCAACAGGGAGTCCATAGGGACATTGAAGGCTTGGAAGGAGATAATCAAGTCATCTACACGATGGTCCAAGCCCATGAAGAATCAAGTGGGCCTCCAAGTAGGTTGGTCGACTAGGCCCTAGGCCTTAGCACTAGGTTTTCATCTTGTTAGAGTTGGATTAGATTGTTAAATTAGGTCATGGGCCGGCCCATCTTGTCCAAAGAGTGGCCGCCCCTTTGCTTGCTTTATTAGGGTTTCGTTAGTCCCTTGACCTAGCCCCTTAGCCTATATAAAGGCTCACTTTGTACGGTCAAAGGGTTACGCAATTTTGATAATAAACAATTAGTTTTGTTTCTCTTCCATTGAGAGATTCGAATCCTTTACTTGCTTTGGCAAGGGTTATTGAGCAATCTTGCGCTTGCCCATGATTGTTCTACCGACCTATCCACTTGAGTATTCACCTCAATTTGGAGTCGTCGTTCTACCGCCTTTAATCAAATCGTGTCGTCCGTATTGATTCTAGGTTCCGCAATCCAAGCGTTGGACAACCTCGCTAGATCCTTGGGCAAACGTGCTACGTGTCTCGAAACGTGTTGATCGAGGACCGTATCACTTGGATCTTAAGTCCCTTGATCTCAGTCTTAGGTGTATGATACGGTCCTCGATCAACACGTTTCGAGACACGTAGCACGTTTGCCCAAGGATCTAGCGAGGTTGTCCAACGCTTGGATTGCGGAGCCTAAAAAACGGACGACACGATTTGATTAAAGGCGTAGAACGACGACTCCAAATTGAGGTGAATACTCAAGTGGATAGGTCGGTAGAACAATCATGGGCAAGCGCAAGATTGCTCAATAACCCTTGCCAAAGCAAGTAAAGGATTGAATCTCTCAATGGAAGAGAAAACAAAACTAAGTGTTTATTATCAAAATTGCGTACCCCTTGACCGTACAAAGTGAGCCTTTATATAGGCTAAGGGCTAGGTCAAGGGACTAATGAAACCCTAATAAAGCAAGCAAGGGGCGGCCACTCTTTGGACAAGATGGGCCGGCCCATGACCTAATTTAATAATCTAATCCAACTCTAAAAGATGAAAACCTAGTACTAAGGCCTAGGGCCTAGTCGACCAACCCACTTGGAAGCCCACTTGATTCTTCATGGGCTTGGATCATTGTGTAGATGACTTGAGTATCCCCTTCCAAGCCTTCAATGTTTCTATGGACTCCTTGTTGGTCTTGCACGCTTCGCACTAGGGCTTGGAGGGACTCCTTGAAGCGTTTGGCCCGCGCACGTGTGACTGGGCCCAATGGCACTCGAACTGGGTCATGACTTGGGCCAAGGTCCGTGCACACATCAGTCCCCTCCACTTGAGAAGGATTTGCCCTCAAATCTGGATCCTCCTCGTCAAAGAATGGACTCAAATCCGCGACATTGAAAGTCGCGCTCACGTTGTACTCCCCAGGTAGCTCCAATTTGTAGGCATTGTCATTGATACGTTGGAGCACACGGAAAGGTCCATCACCCCTTGGGGACAATTTACTTTGGCGTTGCTTAGGGAACCTTTCTTTCCTCAGATGCAGCCAAACCCAATCTCCAGGTTCAAAAGTCATCTTGCGACGGTGCTTGTTGGCTTGCTGGACGTATTGCTGTACGCCTCTCAATGTTTGCTCGGACGGCTTCATGTAACCTGCGCACAAATTCAGCTTTTCTTTTCCCATCTAAGCTGGTGTGCTCAGAGGAAGGTAAGGGTACCAAATCAAGGGGGGTCAGGGGGTTAAAGCCATAAACAACCTCAAAGGGTGAGTAGTGTGTTGCACTATGAACAGTTCTATTGTAAGCAAATTCGACATGTGGCAAACACTCTTCCCACGACTTAAGATTCTTTTTAATCAAAGCCCTGAGTAATGTACCAAGGGTGCGATTGACAACCTCAGTTTGTCCATCGCTTTGAGGATGACTTGTGGTAGAAAACAACAATCGAGTACCAAGTTTAGACCACAAAGTCTTCCAAAAATAACTCAGGAATTTCACATCTCTATCACTAACAATGGTCTGAGGCATACCATGCAAACGGACAATTTCTTTAAAGAACAAGCTAGCAATGTGAGATGCATCATCAGTTTTGTGGCAAGGGATGAAATGAGCCATCTTAGAGAATCTATCAACTACCACAAAGATGGAGTCATTGCCCCTTGGCGACCTCGGTAGTCCTAAGACAAAGTCCATAGACAAGTCTACCCAAGGATGATGTGGAATAGGTAATGGGGTATACAAGCCATATGGATTTGTTTTAGACTTGGCTTTGTGGCAAGTGGCACACCTACCAACCATGCGTTCAACATCCCTACGCATATGAGGCCAGTAAAAGTGCTCTTGCAACATTGCTAAAGTCTTAACAATTCCAAAATGTCCCATGAGACCACCACTATGTGCCTCTCGAATCAAAAGATCACGAATAGAAGAACTAGGCACACATAATTTATCCACATAGAACAGGAAACTATCATGCAAAAAATACTTTCCATGTGGATTCTTAGTACAGGATGCATAGATGTCACCAAAGTCATGGTCATGTGCATATAGTTCCTTAAGTGTCTCAAACCCTAGCAACTTAGCATCAAGGACAGCAAGCAAAGAATGTCGACGAGATAGTGCATCAGCTACCACATTGGTTTTGCCAGTTTTGTACTTGATGACATAAGAGAAGGTGTCAAGGAAACTAACCCATTTGGCATGTCGCTTGCTCAACTTTGGTTGCCCCTTGAGAAACTTCAAGGACTCGTGATCGGTGTGTATCACGAATTCCCTTGGGCGGAGGTAGTGTTGCCAAGTCTCTAAGGCCCTCACGAGTGCGTACAACTCCTTGTCGTACGTGGGATAATTCAAAGCAGCTCCCCCCAATTTCTCGCTAAAGAAGGCACAAGGCCTCTTGTCTTGCATAAGCACAGCTCCAATACCTACACCAGGAGCATCACATTCAATTTCAAATGTTTTGTCAAAGTTAGGTAATGCTAAAACAGGTGCATGTGTGAGTTTTGTCCTTGAGAGTAAGGAATGCTTGTTCTTGGGCTTTCTCCCCAATGGAATTTGTCATTCTTCTTTGTCACGGCGGTCAATGGTGCAGCAATGGTGCTGAAGTCTTTGACAAATCGCCGGTAGAAACCTGCCAAGCCATGGAAGCTTCGCACCTCAGGGACAGACGTAGGCGTGGGCCATTGCTTGATGGCCTCAATCTTGGACTCGTCTACTTTTGATGCCCTGTGAACTTACAACATAACCTAGAAACACAAGCTCATTAGTACAAAAAGTGCACTTCTTAAGGTTAGCGTATAGATGCGCCTCTCGAAGTGTGCTAAGAACTAATCTCAGGTGTTCCATGTGCTCATGTTCATTATGGCTATAGATCAAGATGTCCATCGAAATAGACAATCACAAATTTGCCAATAAAGTGTCTCAAAACATGGTTCATTAGTCTCAATAAACGTACTAGGGGCGTTAGTCAACCCAAAGGGCATGACTAGCCACTCATATAGACCATGTTTGGTTTTTGAAAACCGTTTTCCATTCATCGCCTTCTTTCATCCTAATTTGATGATAACCACTCCTTAAGTCAATTTTAGTGAAAACAATGGCACCATCAAGTTCATCAAGCATATCATCTAGTCTAGGAATTGGATGACGATATTTAACAGTGATAGCATTAACGGCTCTACAGTCAGTGCACATGCGCCAAGTACCGTCCTTTTGGGGACAAGTATCACAGGCACGGCGCAAGGACTGAGACTCTCTCTTACCCAACCCTTACCTAGCAGGCCATCAACTTGCCTTCGAGTGTTATTGCTCTTTTGCAAGAATTCGAGGATGTATTCCCGGATGAGGAAAAAAAAAAGAGAGAGAGGAAAAAAGAAGAAACACCAACAGAAAAGGGAAATCTTGTTACTTTTATTGCACAAATCAGCCTCCATACATTTTTGTTACCCATCCAAACAGAAAAAGCACACAAAGAAAGGAATTCCAAAAGTTTTGATCTACCACTTCTTGAAGTTCTTGAAGTTCTTGCTTCTTGGGAACTTGACTTACCTTGCGTGTGAACATCTTCTTGTACTCCCTTGCGGTGGTGAAAGGCTTTCTTGGTTTGGGGGTGAATTCTTGGGAGTTTGAGTGGGGTTGTGTGCATCTCCTTGCTTGTTCTCCATTGGGGTAAGAGGGAACCGAAAATTCACCTTGAGTGTTTGCCAAAGAGAGCCGAACAGCCTTGCTTCTTGAAAGAGAAAAAAAAAATTTTGGGAGGACCGAATCTGATTTTGTGTTATGTGAGAGAGTCGGATCTTGCTTGGGATTTTTAGAGCCAACCGACTTGGGAAGGGAGGCCTTAATAACCGACTTGGGGAGAGAATTTTGGGAAGAGGCCAAATCCGAATTGCCACTACTCTTGGAAGGGAAATTAGGAAATTACCTAAAGTGTTCAAAGAGAAGGGTTTCTAAAGGTTTTCCAAAACTAACTTGTTTTCCAAATTCTTTTAGGAAACTAAGTAGTACACTTGGATAATTCTTTTACTCCCACTTGGACACATTCCTACATTCTAGGAGTTAGGGTTTCCATTTGATTCCGTTCACACTAGCACTAGTTTCCAAATCTGTCCGCCATTAACTTCCTTCCAAAAACATCCATTTTTGTTTCCTTTTGCAATCCATCTTGTGTCTTACTTCTTGAATACTCTTGTGGAGAAAGTTGGTTGCATTCATTGGACTTGAGCAGCATCTCTCAATTACCTAAACCAACAGGTAAGGAATTTTGGTAAGCTTATTTGAGTGCTTTGAGTGATACACGAGTGATGAGCACATACACGTGAGCTTGTGTGTCGTGAGGAATCTCTTTTTCTTTGCTAACCATTTTGGCAGGTCACGTAGTCATGCCTAGGGGAGTTGCCTCTTACTCATACACCAAGAATTCTTGGAGAATGAGACTCTCAAGAGGAGGGGTTCCAAGCGGCCTACTCCCAAGCACTCTAGTTCCATGGAATCTGGTTCACAACATGAGTTTCGTTCACTCCGGGAGGAGATGGAACGTTACCGTGCTTCGTGTGTATATGAAAGGTATAAACGAGATTGTGATGAGTATGAGAAGGAGCAAAGAAGTTTGCGCAGAGCATCTAAATTGAGGTCAACCTCAAGCAAACGAGATTCATCTAACAAGTGTCTTGACAATCGAGAGAAGGAGTTTTGAGAATTCTCGAATTGAGTCAAAGCTTCGTGAAACAAAGGATGAATTCCGTAGTCGGACTAAAGCATTGATTGATTCTATGATGGAAAGACTTAGCCAAGTGATGGATTCCCACTTTTTTTTTTTTTTTTCTTTTCGATTCTGTTTTTTTTTTCTTTTTTTTTTTTTTTAACTCACGAACAGAACACAAACTCCCCTTGGCCGAATGGAATCAAATTTCCAAGAATTGGTCAGCCACTAATTCGCACCACAACCCCTCAAGAACTTAGCAAGATACGATTTAAGAATTTCAAGAACTTCAAGAAAGTTTTCAAGAACTTCAAGAAACCCTAAAATCTTGTAGATTCTCTTCAAGATTCACAAACTACCAACCAAGTTAACCACAAATCAGATTTGAAAAACAAGTAAAACACCTTGGATGACTCAAAAGAAACTTGGACAGATTTGGCACAAAAGAAACTTGCACAAACAAAACCCTAACAACTCCAAACACAATATCCAAGAATGAAATTTGGACAGAAAAACACAAAAAGACAGCAACCCAAACAGATTTGTGTTTCGATGAACAGTGCGCGGATGAACAGTGACGTGAACAGTACCGATGAACAGTATATCGATGAACAGTACGGATGAACAGTACGTTTTTTTTTTTTTTTTTTTTTACACAAAGCAGCGGATATACTATAACCCTAACGACACAACTATGAAACAAGGATATAACGAAGAATACCTCCACCTAAGCTCTGATACCAACTGATACGGTCCTCGATCAACACGTTTCGAGACACGTAGCACGTTTGCCCAAGGATCTAGCGAGGTTGTCCAACGCTTGGATTGCGGAGCCTAAACCCAAACGGACGACACGATTTGATTAAAGGCAGTAGAACGACGACTCCAAATTGAGGTGAATACTCAAGTGGATAGGTCGGTAGAACAATCATGGGCAAGCGCAAGATTGCTCAATAACCCTTGCCAAAGCAAGTAAAGGATTGAATCTCTCAATGGAAGAGAAAACAAAACTAAGTGTTTATTATCAAAATTGCGTACCCCTTGACCGTACAAAGTGAGCCTTTATATAGGCTAAGGGCTAGGTCAAGGGACTAATGAAACCCTAATAAAGCAAGAAAGGGGCGGCCACTCTTTGGACAAGATGGGCCGGCCCATGACCTAATTTAATAATCTAATCCAACTCTAAAAAGATGAAAACCTAGTACTAAGGCCTAGGGCCTAGTCGACCAACCCACTTGGAAGCCCACTTGATTCTTCATGGGCTTGGATCATTGTGTAGATGACTTGAGTATCCCCTTCCAAGCCTTCAATGTTTCTATGGACTCCTTGTTGGTCTTGCACGCTTCGCACTAGGGCTTGGAGGGACTCCTTGAAGCGTTTGGCCCGCGCACGTGTGACTGGGCCCAATGGCACTCGAACTGGGTCATGACTTGGGCCAAGGTCCGTGCACACATCAGTGTATCCCTCCTTGGCCTCTCGGCCCTTTCCTCATCCTCAGTGGCTGAGTAAGCTTCACTATGTGTCCCTTTGATGCCATCGTTACTTCGGTTGTGAGATCTGGAACGAGAGTCCCTCGTGAGACTCTTGGATAGCTCATCAAATCGAGTGTGTAATTCCTCCATTTGTTGCTCACTAATTCGCCTGAGCTCGTTTTTCATGATGCGAACATCAATGAGTAGTCATTGGTTGGTTGAGCTTGCTCCATGTCACCCTCTTAGTCCTACAAAGGTTAGTGAACAAGAAAATAGAACAAATATAACCTTACTTCACTCCCTTAGTGTTTCACTCACTCTCGTATTTGTCACTCAAAGCACTCTAATGATTTTACCAAATACCTTTACCTGTTGGATTAGGTAGTTGAGAAATGCCGCACAAGTCCAACGAATGTGGCCAATTTTCTCCACAAGAGGATCCAAGAATGTAAGACACAAATGGAGTGCAAAAATGAAGCAAGAATGGACGCTTTTGGAAGGCTACTAATGGCTGACAGAAATGGAAAAGGCACTAGTGTGAACAAGGACTCAAGTGAAACCCTAGTTTCCTAAAATGTAGGAGTGTGTCCAAGTGGAAATAAAAGAGTTATCCAAATTATCTACTTAGTTTCCTAATAGATTTTGGAAAACAAGTTAGTTTTGGAAACTCTTAGAAAACTCTTTTGTCCTTGAAAACAGATTTGGACAGCTTTCCAAGCCCAATTCCAATAAAAATTTGCAAATCAGATTTCGGTTCCACCTCCACCAACCGAAACCCAGTTTTGTTCTCCTTTCCAAATCCCTTCACCAAGTCGGTTGATCACCTATAAACTTCCCACACAGCCGCTCCCTTACACACACACAAATCAGTTTCGGTCCTCTCAATTTTCCAAGTAGCAAGGCTGTTTGGCTTTCTTAGGGCAAATACTCAAGATAATTTTGGCCCTCTCTCACACCAATGGAGAATACCCAAGGTGATGCACACAACTCTACACAAGCTCCCAAGAAAATTCACCCCAAAACCAAGGAAAACCCTTCACCACCGCAAGGGAATACAAAAAGATGTTTACCCGCAAGGTGACACAAGCTCCCAAGAAACAAGAAACTCAAGAACTTCAAGAAGTGGTGGATCAAAACTTTTAAATCCTTTCTTTGTGTAATTTTCTGTTTTGGATTGGAAACAAGATGTAATGGTAGTTGTTTTGGGCAATAAAAGAACCGAGATTCTCCTTTTCTTGTTTGTCTTTCTTGCCCCACCCAAACTCTCTCTTTTCTTTTCTTTTTCGTTTCTATTTTCCTCTTTTTTTTTTTAACTCACACGACAACAAGAGTCCTTGGTCGAATGGAATAAAATTTCCAGATTTGGTCAGCCCCCAATTCGCACCAATGCACCACTACAATCCTTCAAGAACTTAGCAAGATACTTCCAAGAATTTCAAGAATTTCAAGATAGTCATCAAGAACTTCAAGAAACCCTAAAATCTTGTAGGTTCTCTTCAAGATTCACAAATACCAACAAAGTTAACCAAAAATCAGTTTTGGAAATCAAGCAAAACAACTTGGAAGACTCAAAACAGCCTTGGACAGATTTGGGTAACAACGAAACCCTAGCGCACAAGACAAACCCTAGCGCAAAGAGGAACTCTAGCCGCCCCCCAAGAATCGACTTCCTTGCTGCCCAAGTGACAACTACACGAGCAACACAGCTTTGGGTGGGTTCAAGACAGAGTTTGCACGTCACAAGAGCTCACAAAACCTGCGGACAGGTTGCAACTCGCGTACGCGGACTTGGCGCGAAACCCTAGTTGCCGCCGCTATGCGTTTGTTTGTTTCTTGTTGAGCACTTGTACGAACAGGTTTGTGGTGATTTTATGGCAGACTTTGTGACCAAACAACCTACACAAACTCGGTCAGATTTGACACTGAACAAGGGACAAGAATGCGGACAGATTTGATGAACAACTTCGACTCAACAACAAGAACAATTGGCGGACAGATTTGACATGCAACAAAGCGACGCTAACGGGCAGAATTTGATGCACAATTGAACGACCAGAAATTAACACACTATGTCGGACAGATTGGAGCTCAAACACACGACAGAATTGACGCAACAAGACAACAAAAATTGCGGACAGATTTGTTTTTTTGCTTTTCGGAGTAACGGACAGAATTTTTTATTTTTTTGGAGTAATGCAGCGGAAATAACACAAACCCTAATGATTCAACTACGAAAAACAAGGATATAACGAAAGACGCCTCCACCTAAGCTCTGAAGCCAACTGATACGGTCCTCGATCAACGCGTTTCGAGACACGTAGCACGTTTGCCCAAGGATCTAGCGAGATTGTCCAACGCTTGGATTGCGGAACCTAAAACCAAAACGGACGACACGATTTGATTAGAGGTGGTAGAACGACGACTTCGATCGAGGTGATTACTCAAGTAGATAGGTCGGTAGAACAATCAAGGACAAGCACAAGATTGCTCAATAACCCTTGCCAAAAGCAAGTAAAGGAACGATTGCTCTCACAATTGAAGAGAAACAAACTAGAATTTTATTATCAAACTGCGTAACCCTTTAAT
Organism: Coffea humblotiana; assembly: GCA_023065735.1. NCBI lineage: Eukaryota > Viridiplantae > Streptophyta > Magnoliopsida > Gentianales > Rubiaceae > Coffea > Coffea humblotiana. The sequence goes on along the minus strand of JACYVW010000076.1, from coordinate 43,311 downwards.
CGTACAAAGTGTGCCTTTATATAGGCTAAGGGCTAATGAAAACCTAAGGGAAATGCTAAGGGGAAGTCGGCCACTTAGAAGGCCAAGGTGGGCCGACCCACTAATCCTATTCTAACAATCAAAACCTATCACTAGGGACTAAGGCCTAATCGGCCAACCCACTTGGAGGCCCACTCGATTCTTCATGGCCTTGGGTCATTGTGTAAATAACTTGATTATCCCTTTCCAAGCCTTCAATGTCTCTATGGACTCCTTGTTGGTCTTGCACATTTCGCATTAGGGCTTGGAGTGACTCCTTGAAGCGCTTGGCCCGTGCACGTGTGACTGGGCCCAATGGCACTCGAACTGGGTCATTACTTGGGCTAAGGTCCGTGCACACATCAGCCATCCTATTCCTCGACTAGATGACATGTTAGACGAATTTACATGGGGCAGTTATATTCACGAAAATTGATCTGAAATCTGGATATCATCAAATTAGGATTAAAGAAGGGGATGAGTGAAAAACTGCATTTAAGACTAAGTACGGGTTATATGAGTGGTTAGTCATGCTTTTTGGTCTTGCTAATGCACCAAGTACCTTTATGCGATTAATGAATCATGTCTTGCGAGAGTACTTAGGCAAATTTGTAGTCGTATATTTTGATGATATCCTCATTTATAGCACAGGTCTAGAAGAACATTTGCAGCATGTTAAACTTGTGTTAGAAGTACTTCGAAAGGAACGCCTTTATGCTAATCTAAAGAAATGTAACTTTTGCACTGACCAACTAGCATTCCTAGGCTTTGTTGTAAGTTTACAGGGCATCAAGGTGGATGAGAGTAAAATCAAGGCCGTCTAAGAATGGCCAAGGCCTACCACCATTGGGGAAGTAAGGATCTTTCACGGACTTGTGAGTTTTTATCGGCGGTTTGTACGCGACTTTAGCTCCATAGCAGCACGTCATTAAAAAGGATGTATCGTTCCATTGGGGTGAAGAACAGGAAAAATCATTTGATCTCTTAAACACGCACTCACACACACGCACCCGTATTGTCTCTTCCTGATTTCTCTAAGACTTTTGAAATTGAATGTGATGCATCAGGGATTTGGCATAGGAGCAGTGTTGATCCAAGGTGGGCGACCAGTCACCTACTTTAGTGAGAAACTGAATGGGGCAATGTTGAACTATAGCACCTATGACAAGGAACTTTACGCCCTTGATTCAAGCACTACAAGTGTGGTAACACTACCTCCGACCCAAGGAGTTTGTCCATTCACACCGACCACGAGTCACTCAAGTTTCTCAAATCTCAAAACAAGCTGAGTAAGAGGCCCTGTGCGATGGATCTCATTCATAGAGACTTTCCCGTATGTTATAAAATACAAAACTGGTAAGTCTAACATAGTCGCCGATGCACTCTCACGAAGGTACACACTCCTTGCTACTTTAGATGCTAAACTACTTGGTTTTGAGCTTATCAAAGATATATACTCAACTGATGATGATTTCAAGTTAGTGTTTGAAGCATGCAAGCAAACGGCCCAAGAGAAATGTTTCATATCCGACGGGTTCCTTTACTACTTAGACCGACTATGCATCCCTAAATTCGTCAATTGCTAGTTAAAGAATCTCATAGTGGAGGACTTTTGGGGTAGCTAAAACTTTCTCAATCTTGCAGGAACACTTATACTGGCCAAACATGAAAAAGGATGTCGAGAAAGAGGTTGCACGGTGTATCCAATGCCTTTGCGCCAAATCCAAGTGATATGATCCGAATCCCCCATTCATGATGTTATTCATGAGCTTGAGATGAAGCAATTCGTTACACTCTAATTCAAGCCTTGGAGTCGAGTGAAGTCTAGTTGGAAGCTTGTTCACATTATTCAAGTGAAGAAGGAGGAGGTTGAAGGCTCAGTTTATAGTCCATTCAGCTTCATCGCAGCAAAGACGTTATAAGGCGCGGGCACGCTTTATAAGGACACGTCTTGTGCCATTAAATTAATTCACCGCAGCAAAGTCATTAGAAGGCGTGGGCACACTTTATAAGCTCAAGTCGTCTGCCCATCTAGTCACTTTATCTAGTTACTTTATTTTATTGTCATTTAATTTAGGTCATAAATGATTCCAAAACACATTAGGTCTTGTGTCTAAGTAAGGCTATAAATAGCCCACACCTCCAACGTTTTTGGGGGACGAATATTACAACCAGAAATCGTGAGGAATTTTCCTTCAAGTTCTTAATCGAACTTACTCTTGAATTCCTTGAGTTCTTAGCTTACGATTCAAATCAGACTTTATCGATTAGTTTGTTCCCTAATCGTGGCGTCTCTTCATCCATCATTATTTGCTTAAGGTTGCTGATTACCTTCATGTGTCAGAGGTCTTGAGTTCATGAGAACAATCGCGTTCAATTTTCATTGGAAGAAAAGGTCCAACTCTGATATTATAAGTTGGGAGGTTCTAGGAGGGTCTTCCCCTAGGGTTGCTCATCACCAAGGTAAACCCACATGGTCTTTACATGCCTTTGCCTATACCTAGTGAACCCTGGGTGGATATTTCTATGGATTTTTATTCTTGGTTTGCCTAGAACAAAAAAGGGACACGATTCCATCTTTGTTGTAGTAGATAGGTTCTAAAAAATGGCACACTTTATTGCCTATCACAAAATTGATAATGCACCATATATTGCTGACCTATTCTTTAAAGAAGTAGTCCGTTTGCATGGTATTCCCCGCACTATTGTCTCTGACCATGATGTTAAATTTCTGAGCTACTTTTGGGAAAACACTTTGGTCTAGGTTAGGCACTAAATTGTTGTTTTCAACTACTAGTCACCCTCAAACCGAAGTAGTTAATAGGACCGTGTCTACCATGTTACGTGCCTTAATTAAACGCAATTTGAGAACGTGAGAAGAATGATTATCTCACATTGAATTTGCTTATAACCGCTCTACCCACTCTACTACTCAATTTTCTCCTTTTGAGGTGGTGTACGGTTTTCAACCCGTTGACACTACTAGATCTTATGCCTTTATCTTTGAGTGAACATGCTAGCCTTGATGGTAAGAAAAAGGTCGAGGTAGTAAGACAACTTCATGAGAAGGCACGGGCGAACACTGAGAAGCGTACGGAGCAATTTGCCAAACATGCAAACAAAGGACGTAGGCAACTTCTATTCGAATCTGGAGACTGGGTGTGGCTACACATGTGCAAGGAGAGTTTCCCCGAGAAAAGGCGAAGTAAGTTGATGCCTCGCGGAGATGGACCCTTTCAAATCCTTGCCAAAATCAACAACAACGCCTACCAACTTGACCTTCTAGGTGAGTATGGTGTTAGCTCTACTTTCAATGTCGCTGACTTGCTTCCCTTTGACGTAGGTGACGACTTCGATTTGAGGACAAATCCTTCTCAAGAGGAGGGGACTGATGAGGAGCCACCAAGTGCTCAAGTTGTCACTTCAAGAGGCTTGAGTTAGGATGATCTACGTGCACCATCAATGAACCTTGGACTGATGATCCGAGCAAGGGTAAGGAAGATGCGAGAGACCCTCCAAACATTTCTACAAATCGTTCATACCCGCGTAGGAGGATTCAAAAGTCTAATCACACAATGGTGAGCTTACTCCAAGCCTATGAGGAAGCCGCGGTTGACTAAAGAGAGCACGGGTTGATTGATGGACTTCATTGTCGAGTTAAGAGGCTAGTGTAGGCTTGAGAATAAGGTTGGGCAGCCCATGTGGGCCTTAGCCGACCAGCCCTTGTCCCTTTGGGGCCTAATAGTACTTTCCAAATTCGGTAGACAGTTTCCTTAGTAAGTTAGGTTTAGGATTATTTGGAGTTAATAACATTTTCCACTGTTAGTTAGGATTTCGGTCATGAAGCCTATAAATAAAGGCTAGCCGAGTTGTCTCAATTCATTCAATCATCAATAAAAATTTTCAGCTTTAAGAGTGTTTTCTCTTAGCCTTGGCTATCCTTTGAATATCTTAGATTTGTTCTAAGTGTTCGTCTTGGCTTATCAAGCAAGAATCACACTTGTTTGTGGCGCCACTCTACCAAAACCATAAGTTCCTTTAATCTTTTCTTTAGGGTTAAGAATCAATCTTAGTTCTCAACCAAGGGATTCTAGAGGGGTTTAGGGGTTTAGTCCGCACAATCAAACCTTGGAGTCACGTGTCTAGATCCTGTTTTGTGGAATACGAGTTCGCCAAGTGCGGTTGGGTTCGTATCATGTGCGCTTGCTACATTCGTGCAGCCCCGGGATCAACCACCAAGCTACAAAACCTTGTCTTTGATGTGACAACGCGTATAGAATATGTTCTCGCGTTGTAGATCCTCCATGCTAATTTACGTAGCTAAGGCACGGCGAGCTTACTAGGCCAACTCGCTCAGGTGTGGGCTGCTCTACTTCGACTACCTCGGCAAAAATGGAATCTCTTCGCGCTCGTCCTCTTCGTCCGTTAGTACTTCTCCATTAGGCATCATAAGCAGACTCGTTGATTTGGACATTGGAAAGTGATGTGTCAAATCCTTGACATCGAAAGCACTTGGTGTCGCGGTTTCTCGGTTTAGAGGTTTTCTTGGCTAGCCTTGAGTCCTTCCCATGGGGTTTGGCTTGAAAATGGAGCATTCGGTTCGAAATTCCCCTCGAGACACCATTCGATTTTTCCATTGAGGTGGTAATTCTCGCTCCTCAAGGTCGAAACTCCTCCAATTTCCAAAATTGGAAGTTGGAGTTTTGGCGAGTTGTACCCCTCCTCTTGAGCCTCCTCCTTCCATTTTGATGGCTTTGTCCATTAACTTCCCATTGTCCGGGTAGTGTTGAAGCTCCACGACATCCGCAATTTTGGCCCTTAATCCCCTAATGAATCGAGCCATGGTCGCCTCCTCATCTTCACGAACGTCAGCTCGCATCATTACCATCTCCATCTCCTTGAAGTAGTCTTCGACGGTCAGACTACCTTGAGTGAGGGCTTTGCAAATTTATGGTGCAATCCCTATGGTAGTAACCCGGTACAAAAGCGCTTTTCGCATGATCCTTTTTAACTCCCCCCAAGTTCGGATGGTTGGCTCCTCATTTCTCCTTTGTTTGGTGCGTAGGTTGATCCCACCAAACGGCTGCGTAGTCGGTGAATTCGATGGCTGCCAATTTCACCTTTTTGAAACTCTGAGTAATGGTTATAGTTGAAAATCAACTCGATCTTTCGTTCCCAATCCAAGTGTGCCTCAGGGTCCAATTTACCTTGGAATGTGGGAATTTTAAGTTTGATGCCTTTGAGTTGATCATCTCCATGTTGGTTTCGACGTACCTCCTCCCTCGGTCCTAGATCTTCGTCCTCAAACTCCCTCTCGGAATTGGAGTCACTTAGTTCATTTAGGGTAAGCTTTCCTCTACTTTTCTTAGAGGACTTCTTTGATGATTCCAATTGTTCAATTTGTTCTTGCATGGATTCGAACTTGCGCTCGAAAATTCTTTGCATTTCAGTCCACATAGCATCCATTTTTAAGGCTAGTTGTGCAATGGTAAGGGTCATTTTCGTGAGTGATACGAGCGCAGAAGCAAAGTTCAGGACTTAGAGGACACGTTGCGGAATTGACGGAGTTGAACCCAAACTTGGACCACTCAAGAATAGACTCAACGGTAGATGACGCCACAATCAAGTGTGTTTGCTTGATTGATAAGTCAAGGAACAACCTAGGATCAACTCTAGGGTGTTCAAAACTAGCTTTCACAAGCTAAAGGAATTTGCCACAAAGAATGGACGAAATTCTGGAATTTTTTGTTCAATAATCGAAAAACTGCATGTAACATCAACTTAAGGCTATTTATAGCCTTGACGAAAACCTAATAAAGCTGGAAAATGTTAAAGGGGAAGTCGGCCAGCCCATGTTCCCTTGCTTGGCCGAGACTTAAAGCCTACTAAATAACTAAACAAACGACTAACTAACATTTTTAATGGACTAAGGCCTACACGGCCAGCCCCTAGGCTCAACATGAGCTCATTAATCTAGGTCCAATGTGGCGTTTAGGCTTGACTATGCGCGTCTTCAATTGCAAGCAACATCTTGCTCAAGCCTTTCAATGGCTTTGGGAGTAACATCTTGACTTTGGCACCACGAACTAGCCATTGAAGTGCAAACAAACTTGATGAACTTGAAAACTAGCTAGGTCCGTATCATTTCCCCTCCTCTTAAAGGCGATTTGCCCACAAATCGAAGCACGAAGGGCCACAAGATGAGTTACATGTCGTCGGGACAACCTAATGATGATCATGGTCAAGGGTGGCATCCAAGATACGGACCACCGTGAGCAATGCTGAAAGGGACCAGTTGTAGTACCTAGGAGCTCACGGACCAGCTTCAATGCTTGTGTATGGAAGAGGTATGGATCCTCAAATTGGGGCGGAACATCTTCCCACAATCCGAACGGCTTCAATTGCAGTTGCGGGTGCATAGCACAAAAGCAGGTGTGGGGATAAGGAAGCTTCACACGGATGATCTAGACGTAGACAATAGTAGTTGTAATGCACATTGAGGAAACTCTTGCGTTAGACGAACTTGTGATATGCAATCAGCCCCAATGTCTACAAAAATGAAACAACAAGGATTAGTGGACATCTCCCCAAAACGAGATAAATGTGGGAAGGAAACAGAGACATGAGAAGAAGAGAGAAACAAAGGTAATAAGGGGAAATTTTCTGGAATGGTGCTGTCAACATCTTCACGAAAAGGAATGGCAGCAAGGTTGGGTGAAATGGGAGTGCAATCATGCAATTCCATATCCGTGTGATTATCCTGCAAAAAGGAAGAAAAACTAGGAGCGATTGTGTTAGTAAAGTTGGAAGAAGGAACTTTGTCACACCCAGCCCTTACTAACAAGCTATGCTTCATAGCTTTATACACCCCTTTGGCTGAACTCACTAGTGCTTTTCTCTCTTCACTACTCTCAATCTCACTCTTTTCTTTTTTTCTCAACTCACACTCCAACTCATATTCCTCATGTAACCTCGCTTGATCCTCTTGGACTTGTCTAGGGGCAAGAGGGACAAGAGTAACCTTGTTATCACCATGCATGAAGGAATACTTATTAGCTCGACCATCGAAGTTGACAGCTTTGTCGTATTGCCAAGGTCGTCCTAAGATCAAGTGACATGCTTGCATGGGTACCACATCACATACCACCGTATCTTCATACCTACCAATGCGGAATGGGACCTTCACTTGTCTAAAAACTCGTTCACCACCATTGTTATTTAACCATTGAAGTCGATATGGTTGAGGGTGCTTGGTGGTTGGAAGAGATAATTTCTCAACCATGAACAAGCTTGCTACGTTTGCACAACTCCCTCCATCAATTATTAGACTACACAACTTGTCTTTGATGTGACAACGAGTGTAGAACAAGTTATCCCTTTGCTCACCTTCATCCTTTAAAGCTCGGGCAGCAAGTACTTTTCTTGCAACCAAGACTCCAACATTCCCTTCACATGGCAATTCTTCCTCCGAGTGGTCGCTTTCTTCTACTAAAGGTGGCATACCTTCACAATCATCCTCATTATCCGACACCACTTCTCCATTAGGCAAGATAAGCATGGTCCTTTGGTTGGGACATTGAGATGCTATGTGTCCAAAGCCTTGACACTTGAAGCATTTAGCATCCCGATTTCGAGGTTTTGGGGTTCTTTGGCTAACATCCACCTCGCCCTTAGGTGCTGGTTTAGCATCAATGGCCCTCGGTTTTGGTGGTTGAGAAGTCCCTACAGTCGTGTCCTCACCTCTTGAGGGTGAACTTCGCCAATTTCCAGCTTGATAGTTGAAATTTGAGCGAGTGTTACCCCTCCTCTTGAGGCGCCTTTCCACCTTCACCGCCTTATCCAACAACTCATTTAAATCAAGGTAATGATGCAGCTCCACAATCTCAGCAATTTCGTCCCTTAATCCACGCAAAAATTTGGCCATAGTGGCCTCCAAATCCTCATGAACATCAGCCCTCATCATGGCCACTTCCATTTCCTTAAAATAATCTTCAACCGTCATACTACCTTGGGTAAGAGTTTGCAATTTGTTGTGCAAATCTCTATGGTAGTAAGCTGGAATGAAGCGTTTCCGCATCAATCTTTTGAGCTCATCCCATGTCCTTATGGGATGCTCATCATTTCTCCTCCGACTTGCACGAAGTTGATCCCACCAAATGGCTGCGTAATCGCTGAATTCAATAGCTGCAAGCTTAACCTTTTGACTCTCCGAATAGGATTGGCATTCAAAGATAAGTTCCATCTTCCTCTCCCACTCTAGGTAAGCCTCTGGATCGGACTTGCCTTGGAAAGGAGGAATTTTGAGTTTAATCCCTCGGACTTCATCATCGTCTCTGCGCCTGGAATTTCGCTTTGCTTCTCTAGTTCGGTCCTCATGGCCCTCATAGTCAGCCTCATTGTTTGAATCACTTGATTCATCCAAATGAGGTTTCCTTTTGGTGGTACTTTTTGACGGACCGGACTGCTCCACCTTGCTTTCCAATGCGTCAAACCTTTTGTTCAATTGATTCAACGCCTCGATGATATGTCCCAAGTCATAAGGAGTATTAATAGTTCCAACACTTTGAGACATATTTAATTCAACCTGCAAGGAGAAAGGTTAGTAATAAAGTTCCTCACTTCGCTCCCTGAGTGTTTACCCTCACACTCGTGTTTGCGCTCAAGTGTTTCACTCTCTAATAATCTCACCAAACAATTCCTTAGGCTTGCTAGTTGCTCGGGTTGAACAAGTTAGGCGTCACCGCAAGGATCGTTTCTTGACTAGTCACCAAGTGACACAAAATTGTGACGATAATGGAGATGAATGACAACCTACAATGTGACCTAAGACTCAGATTATGACTAATCATCAACTAACGACTCAAAAAGAAAACACAACAAATGACTCCAAAGCTGAAATTTTCGAAATCCTAGAAAACTCTACCCGACAAACTGGGATTTTGAGCTGCTGTTGTGCCGAGTTCTGGTCAGTATTTTGGAGGGGAAAAGGTGCTTTTAGGAAGCTCAAATGACGTGAGAATCAGCCCTCAATTTCCAGCCAATTCGGATCACAAAGTGATACTCAACCGACTCAAATTGCAGGCTGGTTTGGGCGTTCCAAGGTGTAGCGGTGTAACGGTAGCGTTTGTTTTTTTTTTCTTCTTTTTGGCAATTTTTTTTTCTAGGTTTCTTTGGGATTTTGGGACAAGAATGGCGGTGGTTCTTGGATGATTTCTAGCGGCTACAAACAGGTCAGCTTTTGGTAGCCTTTGTTGGCCACTAGGCCTTGTCTCCCAATCCCCACCGACTAGGATTTCCCAAGCTAAACAACTTCCTAATCCGAAACTGTGTTGGTGTGAGAACCCAAAAATTTCTTTATTTTCTAGTCATTATGTTATTTTCTTGCATACAATTTCTATACCTTTCTTTGTTACATTAATTTTGAGCGATTTTATAAGGGAATTAAGTTGTTAAGACATTTTTCCGGTACAAGTTAGTCTATGTGACGTTAGTAGTGTATATTGGACATGGGACCCGCTAGTACGATAAAATTTTGACGACTAGGTGACGTTGTATTAGGGAATATTATTTTTTTTCAAGGTGCTTGGGGATAATTAGAGGTTAACTAGGTAAATTAACCATTGGTAGCCAAAAGGATGAGAATAAACCCTAGTGCTCCATTTGTCGCGAAACCAATGGATGGTGGATTTTGACCAAGACTTTCTTACTTCTACTAAATACAAAAATTTGACTAAAATTCCCTTTTATTTTGACTCAATTACCTTATGATAGTTTTACTACTCATTTACTCCCTCAATAGTTGTAATGAATAAGAGATTTAAGAGTTTTAACCTTAGTTTTATAGTTCGGGTAAATTAGGGTTTTCGCGTATTTTGGTAGTGTGATTAATTGTGGAGGTGTGTGTACTAAATTTGGTGGTTAAGAGTGAGTTTAAGATAAGAAAAAGTATGTGATTAGAAGTAAGAATAATAAGTTAGTGAATTATAAGTGAAAACCCTAGTATGCGCGAGATAAGGAAAAACGGTGTGAACCGACGTATACCGTTTGTTATCGAGTGAGTACACCACTTGAACACTACTTTATTACCTTAATATCCTTGCTTTTATTTCAGCTAATTAACCCTAAAATATCTCTTAAACTAGCCACAATGTTTGACCAAAGAAAAAGGAAAAAAAAGAAAGAAAAAAATTGAGCTTTGATCCTACGGCGACACTTGTCAGAAATCTACCCAACTTTGACCCAAGTTTCTTACCTTTACTAAAACTCAAAATTTGACCAAAATTTCCTTCACTTTCTTGTCTTCTTGGCCGAAAATAGGGAGAGGAAAAAAGAGAGAAAACTTCATCTTGCATCTTCAATTTCTTCCTCAAATCTTGAGTTCCAACCGTTAAAGTTGCAAACTACTCCATAAAAGTTACTCACTAAGAAGGTTTAGAGCTTTTGGTGGAGTGATTTTGGAAGAAATAACCCTAAGCTACCATCTCTCTTAAGGTTCCAAGGTAACTTGTCTAGAAATCCCTCTTTGCTCTTAATAATTGTAAATTGGTGGATTAGAGTTGTTAAATATGTAGTTTTGTGAGAAATTTCATGGGTTGAAGTAGTGTTATGATAAATTTCAGTTTTTATGGTGAATTTTCTGCCCTCCTGTGATGATTAATGATTGGCCATGGTTTGATAGTTTTGTTATGTGATAAATTAGTGTATTATGTGCTAGATGGACTTGCCTAAAGAAAATTTCCAGCTTTAAGGTTGAAACTGCCCTGTTCTGACCTGTTTAATTCGTCCATGTTAGAGGCCGAATCAGGCTTAAGTCAAAACATGAAAGTTGTAGGAAATGATGTTATATAACTGAATATAAAATTTCAGCTCAATCTGAGCACTGTAACATGTGAAATGACCGAAATACCCCTGACTGCCAAATGTACGTTTCAGCAGACAGTTTTGAGATTTCACATGTTTGGCTTCGTTTTTCACTTTGATCCATATCAAATCAGCATTTGGCCAAAACATGAAAGTTTTAATCCTATGTTTCAGCTTTCCAACACATCTGAAAAAGCCTCAATCGGAATTGTGTAGCTTGAGTTATTGCCGTTTGAATTCAATACTGACAACCAGACTGACCATGAACTTCTGGTTCTGTAATTTGCAAATTCGACCTAGATCAACTGTGAACTGGGTTGAGTTGTCTTGTCTTCATGAAAGTTGTAACCCTTTGTCTTAGCTTCGAAACGGTCTAAGGTGCACCCCAATCCGATAAGTGTAGCTTCGGTGGTGACCAAAATGCTAAGAGACGTCAAACCTGTGATTTTGTTAATTGTCTTAAACATTAGTTCCGGTCCATTTACTAGCATTGTTTTGTACTTGAGTGACATTGAGCCTATTGAAAGGCTGTTGTGGTATGATTATTTATGTATGATTTTGGGGCTGAATTGAGAAAAATAAGGAAGCCATAAATGGCTGGAAAATAGGTAAAAACAAAGGGCGTGCTGCCCAAATTTGTACTCGAGGACTAGGTAGATGTACTCGCGACTTGAGCGAAAGGTTTTAGGGTTGTTTATGTGTTTAAGACCCACTGCTACCATTTTACTCCAACGCCACATTGTTATTTATTTGCCCTAGTAGTTAACTTGACTAGGCACATGACTTGTAGTCGAGCCTCATTTGTGCATTTCGTTTCCTGGGTTTGTGGATGGGGGAACCATAATTGTTTTACATTGGTTGTTGTTAGGACGTGACGGTGATCAAAGCCATCCTTTGGGAGAAAACTTTTGAAGTTATCTTTGCTTGAACCGGTGAGTGTACCACTCCCCTGATTTGTTGCTTAAATGGTTGATTTGTATTTGAAATCTGTGACTTGAATGACTATGAACTCTGTTTATTTTGAATGAGACGAGGGTGTACTTTATCACACTCGTTCTCTTACCTATGTGATCGTTTACTGTGTGAATTTGAATCTGTTATCTGTGTCTGTTCTGACGTCGTTTGGAGGCTTGTATCCAACGACCCTTCTGTGACCTCTGAGCTCAAATCCTGTGGCTAGTTACTCGAGTCGAGCCGGCAAGGGCCTGGTCGATTAGATAACGAGTCACTGTGACGACCCCATCTCTCCCTGGGGCAACCCGAGGGTTCGGCGGACTGTCTGTCCAACTCTCGCCGGGACTCGATAGTGACCTCGACCGATATTACACTTTAACTCCAATAAATACCATATATACATCCGAAGACCTCATTATATACAACCAAGAATATCAATAAATACATAATTATATCCAAATACATTCCAAGAAAATACAAATAAGAAAATACAAATAAAATATACAATCCAAATCCAAGCCACACTTGCGCTCGACCATTCTCGATTCCTGCAAGGCACTAAAATAATTTTGGGAGGGGTGAGCCAAAAGCTCAATGAGAATGATAGGGGATCTATTGAAAACAGTGATCAAATTCGCATTTAGTCAAAACATTAGTTTCCAAATCATTTCATAAAGCATTTGAGTCTTTCAAATCATTGCACAATACTTGGTTTAAAATGCCAAACAAAATCCCAAGGAGACAATTATACAATATCAGATAACCAGTCATTAGGTAACAAATCAATAGCAGAAATGTAACAATACAATAAAAGGACAGGGATGGCTCCAAAGCCAATTCCACTTTCCAATTTAGGTCACCTGTTGACACTCCATCAACCAATAATCCGTAGAACTCCACTTCACTCCACCCGTTCACCTTATCACCCACACTGGCCAGTCAACTCAATAACAGTTCAGTACAGCCTGAGTTTATAGCCCACTGGCAGCTCAGACCTCTCGAGTTTATAGCCTACTGGCCACCCGGGATAACAGTACAGTACAGTTCAGTAGTTTGATCCCAAAGTTAGCATTGGACTGACTTCAACCAAACCCCAGCCGGCTCGAATAGTCCGTCTAACCTAGAGACCGGGCATAGTCACCCCTCCAGGAGGTGGGGTGTTACCCACAACAAGTGAAGAGTCCAAGCCCGTAGGTCAAGGAACCTCAACACCCCTCCAGGAGGTGGGGTGTTACCCACAACAAGTGACCAGCCCACATGCACATTACATCACATTACACAATCAATATACAATCTCAGTACAAATCACATTCCACAATAGCTAATAAAGAACAAGTAATGAGACCTAAAGCGAGTGCGATAAGGTACACCCTCACCTAAGTCTCATATAACCACATAAGCACATTGAGCATTGTATCACATTAGCACCAAGCCAATCGAACAGTGGAAAGTCACATATCCAATTAAGGAAGTACAGTTCGCAAATCCATTTAACAAAGACTTTTAGTATCGGCAAACATTTGTCAATAAAAGAGTTCAAAATCAGTTATCATATACAGTTCAAGAAGCAGGGGCGAAAATAGTTTGGAATCACTCACCAATCACCGCTCATGATCCCCATTCACCACAAATTGATTCTTGTCCGAATCCAACTCCTAAACCACGAAGAACATTATAGTGCGTCCCTGTCACCATTTAGGAATTTAAGGAAAACTGGAGCTACACTTATCGTATTGAAACAAAAAATATACCATTTCGAAGCTAAGACATAGATCTACAATTCTCATGAAGACATCTTAACCCAGTTCTCACCCTAACTAGGTCAAATTTACCAAAACAGCCCCCAGATTTTCCAGTTCGAAGCTCACTGACACAAATACTGACAGTCCTGATTCAGTTAATCATAACTCAGCACACCCAACTCCGATTCAGGTAATTCCAAAGCCATTAGAAACCTAAGATGCAAGGATAAAATTCTTAAGAAGACATCGACAACCAATTCATTCATCTTCCCAGCTAAATGAGCCATTTACAGAGACAGATTTCCAGTTTTGGCAGAAACAGGGAACCAGGGGCAAAATAGTCATTTCACACTCTACGTTGCTCCGATTGAGCTGAAAATTTACAGGTAGATTCCTCACTCAATTCTATACAACTTTCATGTTTTGTGCCAAGGCTAATTCAGCCTCCATCATATTCGAATATCCAGAACACATTCGGACAGAAACTAAAATAGAAATGAAATTTCTGGGAGTTCATTCAATCAACTTCATACCAACGAAATTCCAACCATCCAAATTAGTTCTTAACTCAGTACATTCAATTTTCAATCATCAATTCAAGTTATATCACAAGAATCAAGAGCTAGGAAACCAATTTTACCTCTTAACCTTAAGCTGGCCGGTTGAGATTAACCCCAAAAATCATGAAAACCAAACCATGAAATCATCCAAACAACTAAGGAATATCATTAACAAAGCTCAAACATCAATTAATTCCAGCTTTAAGCTCCCAAATCCGAATTTCCAGCAAGTGAGAACAAGATATTTACCTCAAGTTGAAGTTGTGAACTCAAGTTCTTCAAGTTCCAAGTGCCAAATCTTCTTCCTATTTTTCAAGCTAAGATGATCGGTGGTCAAGGTGGATGAAGCAGCAAATTTTTTCTAGTTTTTCCTCTCTTTTCTCCCTTTGTTCTCCACGGTTCTAGCTGGAATGTTTCAGTTTCAAGGCTGCCCGATTTCATGCTAGCTGAAAGCTTAAATGCTAAGTTTTTCCTTAGGTGTTGTTTGGTCAAGTTGCTAAACATTTGGGTCAACAATATCAAGCTTCTTTCTTTCTTCTCCTAGCTCACGGCAGCTTGTTCTTGGTGTTGGCTTTGTTTGTTTTGTCTTATGTCCTACTAACTTAATATCCACTTAATGCACTAACTTAGTTTAATTAAAACTTAAGCACACTAACCCAAAGTACTAATCACTCGAACCCCGTACTAAACATGCATGCATGCACATACAATCACGAAAATATTAGTTGGTTGAATTTAATTTAAACTTAAAGGTTTAGTTTTGAAAGTAGGTTTTTAATGATTCAATTAAATTTTTCACTTTTGGTATGCAAAATACCTTTTGAAAATTAAAACATATGGTAAAAATACATTTTTCACACAATAGCTACTATAATTATCCATATTTAATTTATTTGAGAAAATTAGGAATCCGAGATCTCACAGTCACGGTAGTCTGTTTTTGGGAAATCTTTGGGTATTGGAGACTCTAGATTTCCGGTATACTCGAGTATTACCACCTCTGTTCTGTGTGTGGTGTTCGGGCCCGGCAAGGGGTATGTTCGGTGGACGGAATTTGATGTCAAGTGGGGTCTACGGTCATGTTTGTTTCCTTGAACGTTGACGAAGCGTCAACTAGTTGGAATCAAGTATTGCAACGGGAATTTGGCTCTTGAGAGCCACCTGTATCCTTTCTATCTGAAGTGTTTGTTCATTTCCTTATATGATGTGTAAATGTGCCTTAAAAGTGAAATGCCATGATTCTTGACTACTTGTACTTGTGGTACCTCATTGAGCGTAAGCTCATCCCGTTCCCGTTATCTTTGTTTTCCTTACAGGGTTCAATATTTTGAGAGCTATGATTTTTGAAGAAAGAGTCGAGCTAGTGTAGACATTCTTTTGATCATGCTCCTCTGTAACCGAAACCCTAATTGTATTTTGTATACATATGGTTACTATAGCTTGTATTTCAAGTTAACTTGTTGAAGACTCTGATGTATATATGTATATAAGTGTGTAATCAAGTGTTTCAAGCGTATTCGTTTGAGATTGTACGTTTCTAAGGTTATGTGAACTTTCTTGTATCCATTGGGGAAATCGAGCGAGTGTGAAGCTTGAACGAGGAAGAAAATTTTGGTCGGATTCTGACATGGCCGCGGTCCTTTGCGCTTTCCGATGATTCGTTTTCCCGAATTTCTTTGGACTGTTTGGTAAGGTTTATGAATGATTTGATCCGTAGTCCTGGTGAGAGCTGGGCAGGCGGTCCGCCGACCCTTTGGTTCGCCTTAGGAAGAGATGGGGCCGTCACAGTTGGCCTCCTTTCCTTGCTTTCCCCCCCCCCTTTTTTTTTCGGGAACTCAGATTTCAATCCCAACTAATTTGAAGTCTCAGATCAAAGGTTCAAGATTGCCAAGAAAGATTGAAGTTTGTTTCAAGAACCCGAGGCTTTTCCCAAGAGTTTCCAAATTTGATTTTCAAGAATCCCAAGAAGGCTGATCAAGAAGTTCAAGAACTCCCCAAATATGCTTTTGGCATTCAAGATTTGCAAAATACAACACAAATATTCAAGGACAAATGCAAAACAGGTTCGGCAGCCACCAAGAAAGAAATTCCAGCAATGACTCAAGGAAGCAACAAGGTACGCAAACAGGTTTCTTTTTTTTTTGCTGGGTTGTTTACACGACCCAAACACACACAAGACTCCAACCAGAATTAGACCACGAAGTAGCAAAAGCTAGCAACAAGTAATGAAGGGACAATCTGGACAGGTTAATACGCACGACAAACCCAACTCAAGATGCGACAAGAATGGGAAACAAACGTTAGCCGCCGCGACTTTTTTTTTTTTTTTTTTGCTGAACAAGTCACGGACAAGCAACACCAAAAACACGATGCACAATGAAACTTCTGGACAGAGAAGATACGGACAGCAACTACGTAACAGACGCAACAACGAAGACAACAAAACAGATTCGGACTTGACAACACAAAACCAACGACCGAACACAAAACCCTAACACTTTGACTACGAACTTAGGAGACTAAAACAGACTCAAAAGCAATAAAATGGATATACGTGATACCTCTAACCTTGCTCTGATTACCAGATGATACGAGCGCGGAAGCAAAGTTCAGGACTTAGAGGACACGTTGCGGAATTGACGGAGTTGAACCCAAACTTGGACCACTCAAGAATAGACTCAACGGTAGAGGACGCCACAATCAAGTGTGTTTGCTTGATTGATAAGTCAAGGAACAACCTAGGATCAACTCTAGGGTGTTCAAACTAGCTTTCACAAGCTAAAGGAATTTGCCACAAAAAATGGACGAAATTCTGGAATTTTTTGTTCAATAATCGAAAAACTGCATGTAACATCAACTTAAGGCTATTTATAGCCTTGACGAAAACCTAATAAAGCTGGAAAATGTTAAAGGGGAAGTCGGCCATGTGAGGACCCAAAAAATTTACTTATTTTAATCTTATATTACTGGCTTAATTAAATATTTATACACCCGTTTTCTTCGAATAATTTATTTCAACCCTTTTAGAACCATTTATATGAAATTATGACTTGCGTATATTTTTAAAATGTCCCGTTAATAAATTTAATTTTTGGAAGCTCGTTTAGCGAGATTTAGTGAATACGCGTTTGGAGGCAATCGTCGATTTGAGAGTACAGTGACCTTGGAGAGTTGAAGACTCATGCGTTAGTTTTAAAATAGGTATTTTTATGATTAATTACCCTAGTATTAGTTAGTTATATCATCGTTACAAGAATTCCTTAGAAATTGCGCTTTATCGCGCGCGAGTCGGAAGTTCGCGTTTTCACGCGCGTGACTAATTGAAGGACTTTAGAAATTTATTTTGGACTACTAAGAGTGAATAATAATAGTGTTAAAGGAAGTACATTAGAGGTTTAGTGTACAAGTGAAATAAACTCGAGAGAAAACGGACACGAAACGCGCGCGCGCGATTACTATTCAAAGTTGACTTTTGTGCAAAATTTGAACCACAACTACCAAGCTTCTCCAAGAAGCTTCATCACCAGCCATACTCTCTCTCTTCCCTCTCAAGCTTGGCCGAAACTTAGCTAAGGAAGAAGAACAAAATTTCCACTTCATTTCACTTCCAATCTTCCAACCATTTCACTCCAAAATCATCACACAAACTCACAACAACTCGGAGATTCACTTGGACTAGGAAGGGAGCATCTTTCTCACGATTTCTTGGAGCTTTTGGTGACCCAAAATTTCTGGTTTTTCATCATCCAAGAGGTAGTAATCATCCAACCCTTTAAACTTGGTTTTAGTAGGTTAAATTTGACCTTGAAGCTTGTAGCTTCATGTGGGTGTCTTTATTTGGTTGAAAATGACTAGAGTGGGCTCTATGAAATCCCACAATGGACATGTTGGAATGATATGATGATTATGGTTGTTATTTATGTTGATTAAGTGTTAAACAAGTGGATATAAGTTGGAAAAGTGGAAGGAAAACCAAAGGGAAGTAGCATGGGAAGAGGCCGAATTCTGCCTTGTTTTTGCCGAGCCCTTGGTTCAAATGACCTTGAATTTGATGTAGATATGTTGTATAGGATGTGTGGAAATGTTCCACCAAAAATCACTTGATTTGGTTGGGTAAAAGTTAGAATTTCGAAAATCTTCAAATCTGGAAAACGGGTAACAGGGGCTCTCTGGCAGTAACCTTTGAACGATCATAACTCTTTGCTCGGATGTCGAAATCAAGTGCCGTTAGTGGAATTTTAAACTAGACATCTGTAGTTTTCTAACGGTATAAAATGCATCCCCTGATTCGAAGTGAATGAGCTGTACTAGTTCACCAAAGTTACCTGTTCTGTTTTATTGCTCTGCTGGAGGGTCAGTGATGAGCTGAGGCTTGTTGCTGGAATTTGAGCTAGCTATGAACTGAATTTCAGATTTATTTCTTTTGATAAATTGTAGCCTTTTGAATTTAGTTTCCAACTCCACCAACCATTCCCAATTCCAAGTTGAATTGAGTGAGTTGTGGCCAAATTACAGAACTACAGCAGTGATAGAAAACCCTAATTTTGGCTAGCCGAATGGCCTAGCTTGACTTGGGACCTGTTGTTTTGCAAATTTTGATGTCAATCACCTACCAAATGTATATTGGATGTTTCTTAGACTTTTGTTTCACAAATGAGCCAGATTTGAGTCGTTTTCCTTGGGCAAAATGTTAAAAAGGAAGAAGAAAGCAAAAGACAGATTGGTCTTGGGATTTTCTTGAACTTTGGTAGTTTGGTTCACTACCTTCCCATGTGAATTTTCAAATGAAATTTGGTAGAAGAATAGTCCTCATATGGAATTTGAGTTGTACCAATTTTGGTGTCCATCCAAGATCATTTCGATACCCAAATGATGGTCCAAAGTCGTTTTCCAAATCTGGAAAATGTGCAATCTGTCCTTATTTTTTTAGCTAACTTTGGACTGCTATATCTTGATGCTCGAAACTCTGATTTAAGTTCCGCTTGTTGTGTTTAAAACCTTGATTGGAATTCTAATTGAAGTACAAATTTCAGAGGCTAGTTCACTTTCTGTGAATTTTGCCGAATTTCCAAAATTTACCGAAAACTAAGGCTGAAACTGTCTTGGGAGTCCAAGTCACCCCCTTTAGGCCAGAATTTGAGTGTCTTCCATTCTGAATCTTAGAAAAGTGTCTTCTAAAAACTTTTAGTACTTTGAAGCTAGTTTCCAACGGTACCAAGTTTTCCAATTTTGGACCTACGGAGTATAAGATATGATTTTTCAAAGATTGCACCTTAAATCTAGAATTTTTGAACTTGCAGTGAATTGAGGTTTTAGAGACTCTTCACTACCCTTCGATATCGAATGACCGTTTTAGACTTGATTTCTTGAAGGAAAACAGTTTTTCCTTGTATTATTAAACCCCACTTTTGAGTCTCGATTTATGAGTAATTAAGGCTCTCTTTCATGATATTTTCTTAGATTGTACAAGTGTACAATCTCCCTTGTTAACTAGGGGTTTTTAAACAATGGTGTATGATAGTCAATTATTAATTACTCAGGCACTCAAGGAGACCTTCAAGAGGATCTCACAAGGGACGCCTAAATACTTGATTGTGCACCACTCTCTTATTTTGACTAGGTGAGTGTCAAGTGCATGTTTTGTTGCAATTCTGTGAATTGCTCCTATTGGACTGAATAATTGATAACTGCTGAGTCGAGTGTGTACTTTATCGCACTCGTTCTCATTTAAATAAACTGAAATTAAATTGCCTGAACTGAATTGAATTACCTGAACTGAATTGAACTGAATTATATGCTATGGCTGCATATGTCGTTGGAGTGAATCTCCTCGACCTTTAACTAAACTGTATACATATCGTTGGAGTGAATCTCCTCGATACCCAACTAAACTGGGGGACGCCCAAACTCATCGGCTGACCTTGCGACTCAGCCGGCAAGGGCTTGGTCGGGAAGCTTGGTGAGCACTGAGAAAAACTAAAAGCTTGATCTATTGGAGAGATCATGCTTGGCCTACTCGTATAGTAGTGCCTTTATAGTAGTTCGGGACCGGTGGGGTATGTATGGTGGACAAAGAACGGGTAAGTGGAGTGTCTACGGACTAAATACCAACCCGGTTGACGGAGTGTCATCGCGGGGAGGTAATTGATCGTACATTGGCAAAGCAAGTGGAAATTAGCTCCTGAGAGCTCCCATATCATTGAATTGTTTCTGTTTACTTTTCTCACTCAAATTGTTAATTACATGAATATTACTGTTTTACTTGCTAAATTGGGATTGCTACTTGAACTCTGTGCTTGCATGTGTGTTTCTTGGCCTTACGAGCAATTGCTCACCCTGTAGATTTGTTTTCCTTAACAGGTGGATTGGAAGATTTTGGAAAAGCCGACTAGGTTATACTTTTGATTGGAATCTTGGTTGTAAATATTTGGTCGACTTTTAATGGTTGTATTTTGGGACTTGATGTATCTTTTGAGAACGTGATGTAAGATTTGGATATTCAGTTAAGGAAGTGACTTTTCTTCATTTTAGACTTGTATTATTTGGTATGTACCGTTAAGTTTGAATTGAATTGTCTTGAGTCCTGGCGAGAGCTGGGCAGGCGTCCCGCGGATATCCTTGGGTTCGCCCTTGGGAGAAGTGGGGGCGTCACAGTTGGTACAGAGCGCTAGGTTAGAGATCTATTTGGGAGATGTACTAGAAACTTTACTTCTAAGAATAGGAACTAGATGACCTAATTATACTCTAAGTGATATTTGAGCGAGATAGCGACTTTAAGTTTCTAATCTAGAAATTGTGATTGTTTTGCAGGGATGGAGGATGGTCATGGAGGACCTGCTGCTAATGGTAATGGCCATGCTAATGGCCACATGGAGTCCCTTAGGTCCATTTACTATAGCGCACGGGGTGGAGAAGCTCGTGTGCGTTACTCACCCTTCACTAGATTTTCCAAATGTGTTTGTAGGGCGAGATACGCTTACCCGAACCACCTTGTATATGCTCTTGACGATGAGCGACGCCAGTTGGTGGATGCTAACCGAGATCTGCTCCAGGAGGTAGAGGAGCTGAGCATTATGGTGAATGCTCAGAGTGCTAGGATTGCCGAGCTTGAGGAGACATTAGCAGGCGAGGTGGCTACGGCTGAGGTTACTTCGCGATGAGCTTCAGAGAGCTAGGGCTCGACTTACTAGGATAGGCGAGGAGGTCCGTGATCGAGCTTCCGGGATCATGGTCGATGCCACTATACTGATAGACGAGGTGATGGAGGTTGTACAGAGTCCAGTTCAGGAGGGCGCTGAGGAGGATCCGGAGGAGGATCCAGAGGAGGACCCTGAGGAGGAGGTTCCACCTGATAGCCCCTGAGGACTAGACTTAGAGTGACCGACCTTTTGACTTTTGTAATTAGAAATAGCTGGGGTGATGCTAGTGCCAAGACCATTGTATTTTGCTTGACTGTGTGGCCTACTTATGAGGCACTTGACTTTATTTTAGTCGTATGTGACTAAAAATACTTTTGGGGCACCTGTGTGCTATATTTTTGTACTACCCCATGACTTGCTAATTGTATGGATCTTAAGTGTTAATGCATGTAAATTATTGTTACCTTCAATGTTCTTGCAATTGGTTCTTGCTTGCAACATTTCCTCGCGTAATTATTTTATTTCCTGCACTAGGCACAACTAGGATTATGGACGGACGAAAGAGTGGTCGAGGTCGTGGGCGAGGGACTAGACAGACCCAACCTCACGGAGATGATCAGGGATCGGCAACTGGGCCGACCCAGGGGCAAGGAAATTTAAAGGGTAATCCAGTGGCTACTGCCATTAATAGGATGACTGATATCCTTGAGCGGTTAGCCGAGAGACAGGGACCAGGACCACTTAACCAGCCATGGGGCCAAGATAGAGGGGAAGATAGAGCCTTGGAGAGGTTCTTGAAATTTAACCCGCCTAAGTTTACTGGAGAGCCCGACCCTGAGGCACCGGAGAATTGGTTGGAAAGTGGCCAACATATTCGCCGCCTTAGACTATACCGAAGATAGGCGAGTGAATTTTGCTTCTTTCCAATTTGAGGGAGTAGCACGTGCCTGGTGGGACATGATAAAGGGAAAGTGGGAGAGAGCCAAAACCCCTTGAACTTGGTAGAATTTCACGAGGGAGTTTAACGAGAAGTTCCTTCCGCCTCTGATCCAAGAGAAACGGGAGGACGACTTTATAAAGTTGAGACAAGGGACTCTTAGTGTAGCTGAGTATGAAGGGAAGTTTACTAAGCTTTCTAAGTACGCTCCCGAATTGGTGACCAACGAACGGAAGAGGATAAGACGTTTTGTACAAGGGCTTAATGTAGAAATCCAAGAGGGCTTGGCTGCGGCCCAAATCTCTACGTTTACTGAGGCTTTAGAGAAAGCACAAAGGGTTGAGAGCGCAAGAATGCAAGTTAGGGATTTCCACAATAAGAAAAGGAACTTTTCTAGTCATACTTCTGGATAGGCCAGTAAGAGTACTCCACCTTCCAAGATGGGAAGAGGAATGGGAGAAGTAAGGACTGCTAAAGCTTCAAGGGGAGTTCTATCCAGAGGAGGCCGTAGTGGGCCAGTTCAAGCGAGAGGAGTGCCTTCCAGTGGTTCGGCAGTGACACCTCAAGTTAACTGTGGTTACTGTGGTAAACCAAATCATTCAGAGAATGAGTGTTGGAGGAAGTTGGGGAAGTGTTTATTCTGTGGTAGTGCCGAGCACCAGCTCGCGAATTGTCCAAGTAAGCTAAAGGTAGGAGGTAGCACTCAAAAGCCAGAAAAGTCAACCTCTAAGCAGACTAGTGCTGGAGGGAGTCGACCTAGAGTACCGGGTAGGGTTTATGCACTGGATCATCAACAGATTCCCGATGCGACTGAGGTGGTTAAAGGTACGATCCCTATTTTCCACCGTTGAGCTAAGGTTTTAATTGACCTAGGTGCAACGCATTCCTTTGTAAACCCTAATTTCATGAGTGGAATAGACTTGAAACCAATTAAGTTACCTTATGATTTAGAGGTTAGAATACCTATTGGGGATCAAAGTTTACTAGCTAATTTGGTGTTTAAAGATTGTGAGATATGGGTTGGAGAACAGAAATTACTGGCCGATCTGATGGGTTTAGCGATTAAGGGGTATGATGTGATCCTAAGAATGGACTGGTTAGCCCGTTACAATGCCCAATTGAACTGTAAGATGAAAACAGTGGAATTGTCCATTCCGGGAGAGGCAACCCTGAAATTGGATGTAAGGGGTAGATTAGCCTCATCTGCACTTATTTCAGGGATTCAAGCTAGGAAAATGCTAAGTAAAGGAGCTCAGGGATATTTGGCTTTCCTTATCAATAACCCTAGTGATAAAGTGAAATTAGAAGACGTGCCTGTAGTAAAGGAGTATCCAGACATCTTTCCCTAAGAGTTAGAGTCTTTACCTCCGCAAAGGGAAATAGCTTTTAAGATTGATGTGACTCCGGGAGTAGCACCTATCTCTAAGACACCGTATAGAATGGTTCCAGCTGAATTGAAAGAGTTGAAATTACAATTACAGGATTTACTGGAGCGGGGTTTTATAAAGGAGAGTGATTCACCGTGGGGAGCCCCGGTCTTATTTGTCAAGAAGAAAGATGGGAGTTTAAGACTGTGCATAGACTATCGAGGCTTGAACGATGTCACCATTAAGAATAAGTACCTTTTGCCCCACATTGATGAATTGTTTGACCAATTGCAAGGGGCGGTAGTATTTTCCAAGTTGGATCTTAGACAGTGTTACTACCAATTGAGAATTTTGGAGAAGGATATACCTAAAACTACTTTTAACTCGAGGTATGGACACTTTGAGTTTGCAGTAATGCCATTTGGATTGACCAATGCACCTGCTGCTTTTATGGATTTGATGCACAGGGTCTTTAAACCTTATCTGAACCAATTTGTAGTAGTATTCATTGATGATATACTAGTGTACTCTAAGACGGTGGAGGATCACGATAAATATTTGAGGATTGTTTTACAAACCTTGAGGGAACATCAGTTGTATGCTAAGTTCAGCAAGTGTGAATTTTGGTTGAAAGAAGTGACATTCTTGGGTCATATAATTTCTAAGGATGGGATTAAAGTGGATCCAGCCAAAGTTGAAGCGGTTTCTAAATGGAAGCGACCGGAAAACCCTACTGAAGTTCGGAGTTTTATAGGGTTAGCGGGGTATTACCGGAGATTCATCAAGGATTTTTCTAAGATTGCTGGACCCATGACTGAGTTAACCAAGAAAAGTGGGAAGTTTATATGGAGTCCTAAGTGTGAAGAGAGTTTCCAAGAGTTGAAAAGACGTATGACAAGAGCGCTCGTATTAGCTCTACCAAATGGGAAGGATAGCTTTGTGGTTTACACAGATGCTTCCAAGGAAGGTTTGGGATGTGTATTAATGTAAAATGAGAAAATGATAGTATATGCCTCTACGAAATTAAAGCCGCACGAGAGGAATTACTCGACCCATGATTTGGAGTTAGCGGCTGTAGTGTTTGCATTAAAGAAATGGAGGCATTACCTTTATGGGTTAACGTTTGAGGTTTTTACTGACCACAAAAGCCTTAAGTATTTGTTTTCTCAAAAAGAGCTGAATTTGAGACAACGTAGGTGGATGGAATTCTTGGAAGACTATGATTGTACGATAAAGTACCATCCAGGGAAAGCCAATGTAGTGGCCGATGCTTTGAGTCGTCAAGTGCAAGTGGCAGGATTGATGATTAAAGAGTTGCATTTGTTGGAAGAGGTTAGTTATTGGAATCCTCGACTTGAACCGAGAAAAGTAATTCTGGAGAATATTGTCGTAGAGCTGAATTTGAGACAACGTAGGTGGATGGAATTCTTGGAAGACTATGATTGTACGATAAAGTACCATCCAGGGAAAGCCAATGTAGTGGCCGATGCTTTGAGTCGTCAAGTGCAAGTGGCAGGATTGATGATTAAAGAGTTGCATTTGTTGGAAGAGGTTAGTTATTGGAATCCTCGACTTGAACCGAGAAAAGTAATTCTGGAGAATATTGTCGTGAAATCCAGTTTGTTGGAACGTATCAAGGAGACTCAGGAAAAGGACCCTGAAGTGCAAAAATGGTTGGAAAAAGTCAAAAGGGGAGAAAAGTCGGATTTTAACTTGGGAATGAATGGTATATTAAGGTTTCGGAATCGGATAGTAGTGCCAAAGGATGAAGGGCTTAAGAAGGAAATTTTGGAAAAGGCACACCGATCGAAGTTTACAGTACACCCTGGAGGGAATAAAATGTACCAAGACTTGAAGAGTTTGTATTGGTGGGAGAGCATGAAAAAGGAAATTGCCCAATTTGTCCAGACCTGTTTGATTTGTCAACAAGTTAAGGCTGAACATCAGAAACCATCAGGACTTTTGCAACCTTTAGAGATACCCGAGTGGAAATGGGAAAATATCACCATGGATTTTGTATCAGGGTTACCTAGGACACAGAGAGATCATGATGCCATTTGGGTAATAGTTGATAGATTGACCAAATCGGCTCATTTTCTGCCGATTAATGTGAAGTACCCGTTGGAGAAGTTAGCTAAGTTATACTTGGATGAGATTATCAGGTTTACACGGGATACCTGTAAGCATTGTGTCCGATAGAGACCCTAGGTTTGTTTCAACATTCTGGCAAAAGATGCAAGAAGTGTTGGGGACTAGATTGAATTTAGTACTACTTACCATCCTCAGACCGATGGACAGTCTGAGAGGACGATTCAAACTCTTGAGGACATGTTGAGAACCTGTGTTTTGGATTTTGGGGAGAGTTGGAGTAAGTATTTGACACTGGTGGAATTTGTTTATAACAATAGCTTTCATTCTTCCACTCAAATGGCCCCGTACGAAACACTTTATGGTCGGAAGTGTAGATCTCCGATTTGTTGGGATGAAGTAGGTGAACGAAAAATCTTAGACCCGACTATAGTGCCTTAGATTGAGGAGGCAAACGAAAAAGTGAAGTTAATACGCCAGAGGATTCAAACCGCACAAAATCGACAGAAGAGTTATGCAGATAACCGAAGGAAGGACTTAGCATTTGCGGTGGGAGATCGCGTTTTCCTTAAGATTACTCCTCTGAAAGCGAGTTTGATGGCAGGAAGAGGAAAGAAGTTACAACTGAGATTTGTAGGACCTTATAAGGTTATCCAACACGTGGGAAATGTAGCGTATAAGTTGGAATTGCCACCGAGTCTGTCTCGGATTCACAATGTTTTCCATGTGTCCATGCTCAAGAAATATCATCCAGACCCTTCTCATATCCTACAACCGGAAGATATTGAAATTGATGAGACGCTGACCTATGAGGAGAAACCGATCAAGCTTCTAGATCGTAGGGTGAAAGAATTGAGGAACAAGCGGGTTTCGTTGGTAAAAATTCTTTGGAGGAACCATGGACTCGAGGAAGCGACCTGGGAAGTTGAAGAAGAAATTCGAGGAAAATATCCAGACTTGTCTCAAATCAAGGTATAATTTCGAGGACGAAATTTTCTTAAGGGGGAGAGGATGTGAGGGCCCAAAAATTTACTTATTTTAATCTTATATTACTGGCTTAATTAAATATTTATACACCCGTTTTCTTCGAATAATTTATTTCAACCCTTTTAGAACCATTTATATGAACTATGACTTGCGTATATTTTTAAAATGTCCCGTTAATAAATTTAATTTTTGGAAGTTCGTTTAGCGAGATTTAGTGAATACGCGTTTGGAGGCAATCGTCGATTTGGGAGTACAGTGACCTTGGAGAGTTGAAGACTCATGCGTTAGTTTTAAAATAGGTATTTTTAAGATTAATTACCCTAGTATTAGTTAGTTATATCATCGTTACAAGAATTCCTTAGAAATTGCGCTTTATCGCGCGCGAGTTGGAAGTTCGCGTTTTCACGCGCGTGACTAATTGAAGGACTTTAGAAATTTATTTTGGACTACTAAGAGTGAATAATAATAGTGTTAAAGGAAGTACATTAGAGGTTTAGTGCACAAGTGAAATAAACTCGAGAGAAAACGGACACGAAACGCGCGCGCGCGATTACTATTCAAAGTTGACTTTTGTGCAAAATTTGAACCACAACTACCAAGCTTCTCCAAGAAGCTTCATCACCAGCCATACTCTCTCTCTTCCCTCTCAAGCTTGGCCGAAACTTAGCTAAGGAAGAAGGGAGCATTTCACTTCCAATCTTCCAACCATTTCACTCCAAAATCATCACACAAACTCACAACAACTCGGAGATTCACTTGGACTAGGAAGGGAGCATCTTTCTCACGGTTTCTTGGAGCTTTTGGTGACCCAAAATTTCTGGTTTTTCATCATCCAAGAGGTAGTAATCATCCAACCCTTTAAACTTGGTTTTAGTAGGTTAAATTTGACCTTGAAGCTTGTAGCTTCATGTGGGTGTCTTTATTTGGTTGAAAAATGACTAGAGTGGGCTCTATGAAATCCCACAATGGACATGTTGGAATGATATGATGATTATGGTTGTTATTTATGTTGATTAAGTGTTAAACAAGTGGATATAAGTTGGAAAAGTGGAAGGAAAATCAAAGGGAAGTAGCATGGGAAGAGGCCGAATTCTGCCTTGTTTTTGCCGAGCCCTTGGTTCAAATGGCCTTGAATTTGATGTAGATATGTTGTATAGGATGTGTGGAAATGTTCCACAAAAAATCACTTGATTTGGTTGGGTAAAAGTTAGAATTCCGAAAATCTTCAAATCTGGAAAACGGGTAACAGGGGCTCTCTGGCAGTAACCTTTGAACGATCATAACTCTTTGCTCGGATGTCGAAATCAAGTGCCGTTAGCGGAATTTGAAACTAGACATCCGTTGGTTTCTAATGGTATAAAATGCATCCCCTTATTCGAAGTGAGTGAGCTGTACTAGTTCACCAAAAATTACCTGTTCTGTTTTATTGCTCTGCTGGAGGGTCAGTGATGAGTTGAGGCTTGTTGCTGGAATTTGAGCTAGCTATGAACTGAATTTCAGAATTCTTTCTTCTGATAAATTGTAGCCTTTTGATTGTAGTTTCCAACTCCACCAACCATTCTCAATTCCAAGTTGAATTGAGTGAGTTGTGGCCAAATTACAGAACTACACCAGTGATAGAAAACCCTAATTTTGGCTAGCCGAATGGCCTAGCTTGACTTGGGACCTGTTGTTTTGTAAATTTTGATGTCAATCACCTACCAAATGTATATTGGATGTTTCTTAGACTTTTGTTTCACAAATGAGCTAGATTTGAGTCGTTTTCCTTGGGCAAAATGTTTAAAAAGGAAGAAGAATGCAAAAGACAGATTGGTCTTGGGATTTTCTTGAACTTTGGTAGTTTCGTTCACTACTTTCCGTGTGAATTTTCAAATGAAATTTTGGTAGAAGAATAGTCCTCATATGGAAGTTGAGTTGTACCAATTTTGGTGTCAATCCAAGACCATTTCGATACCAAATGATGGTCCAAAGTCGTTTTCCAAATCTGGAAAATGTGCAATCTGTCCTTATTTTTTTAGCTAACTTTGGACTGCTATATCTTGATACTCGAAACTTTGATTTAAGTTCTGACTTATTGTGTTTAAAACCTTGATTGGAATTCTAATTGAAGTACAAATTTCAGAGGCTAGTTCACTTTCTGTGAATTTTACCGAATTTCCAAAATTTACCGAAAACTAAGGCTGAAACTGTCTTGGGAGTCCAAAGCCACCCCCTTTAGGCCAGAATTTGAGTGTCTTCCATTCTGAATCTTAGAAAAAGTGTCTTCTAAGAACTTTTAGTACTTTGAAGCTAGTTTCCAACGGTACCAAGTTTTCCAATTTTGGACCTACGGAGTATAAAATATGATTTTTCAAATATTGCACCTTAAATCTAGAATTTTTGAACTTGAAGTGAATTGAGGTTTTAGAGACTCTTCACTACCCTTCGATATCGAATGACCGTTTTAGACTTGATTTCTTGAAGGAAAACAGTTTTTCCTTGTATTATTAAACCCCACTTTTGAGTCTCGATTTACGAGTAATTAAGGCTCTCTTTCATTGATATTTTCTTAGATTGTACAAGTGTACAATCTCCCTTGTTAACTAGGGGGTTTTTAAACAATAGTGTATGATAGTCAATTATAATTACTCAGGCACTCAAGGGAGACCTTCAAGAGGATCTTACAAGGGAAGCCTAAATACTTGATTGTGCACCACTCTCTTATTTTGACTAGGTGTGATGAGGAGGAGGTCGATAGGGCTATCCAAGTGGAGCAAGGGAAGTGCCATTGGGGCCTATGACATGCGCTCGGGCGAAATGGTTGAATGAGGCGTTACAAACCTTGGTTCGTGCGGCCCTAAGAGTCTAGTGGAGAGTCAAAGGCCATTCAAGAGCCTCAACGAGTTTAGACATGTTTGTCTTAATTTACGGCCCTCTATGAGGATTATGATTAGCCTCATGTTGAGCCTAGTGTCGGCCATGAGGGCCTTAGGCCCAATAGCACTTTAGTTGGTTACTGAGTTAGTCCCTCCGCTGAGCTTACGGTATCTATGTTGTTGGGCTAGTGTCGGCCCAAGTAAACTTTATTTAGGTCTCAGTCACGGCTATAAATAGCCTAATGTCATTGTTTACATGCAGTTTTGGGATGATTAATAAAATTATTTTGAGAGTTCTCTCAAAAGCTTCATTGAAGCATCCTTGAATATCTTAGATTCATTCTTTGGTATTCAATTGACTTATCAATCTAGGACCGCGCTAGATTGTGGCGTCTTCTACCAATACCGAGGTTCGTTGACCACGTGATCAACGGGTTTAGGTGATTCCGCTGCGTTCGTTTGTCATCAACGTGAATCCCTGCCTTCTAGATCCTAGCCTTTCTGTACGGGTTGCATCACAAGGTTGGTGCCATTCGTATCAGCTGGTATCAGAGCTAGTTGAAGGTATCACGTATATCTATTGTTCTTGTTCCTTGTGTCGTTTGTTTGTCTTTCTTTTGGTGTCGTTTTCTTTTCTTGTTTTGTGTCAAAAAAAAATCTGTCCAAGTGTCGCTAATCTGTCCAAGCATTGTCCGAATCTATTTGTTCTTGTTCGTGAGTCAAAAATTTTGTTTGTGGTTGATTGTTGCATCATTAGTCGTCCTTGAGTTGCGTGGAGTTCATATTCTGCCCGTGGTGTCCATTGTTGTTGTGTTGTCGTGCATCTTCTTTTTTCCGTTTGGTGTTGATGCGGATACGGGTGCGCAACAACTTCAACCTTGGGTCAAGGATCCTTTGGTCAACATTGGTGGTCCGATGACAAGATCAAGATCCAAGAGGGTGAAGGAAGGATCCAAGATCAATGATCTCATACTTGTTAGCTTAGTTAGTAGTTGTTTTAAAGCTGCCTAGTTCAGTAGTTTGTTAATCGCACAAAGGACATGTTGTCCTCTAGTTTTAGTCTTTAAAATAGCTTATCTAGTTGGTCATAAGCTTGCTTTAGTCAAGCACCAACGTTATTTGTTCGTGTTAAGTTGATTAGGGTTTTCCTAGTTGCACTTGGGCTTGGGCCGAGTTTAGCAAGGGAAATTCCAAGTCGGATTAGGTTTTGTTGGCAGCTTAGTTTAGGTCTTTTACACTCCTATATAAGGCTTCTTGTCTTTCAGAAGAAGGGACGAATATTACAACCAGAAATCGTGAGGAATTTTCCTTCAAGTTCTTAATCGAACTTACTCTTGAATTCTTGAGTTCAAAGCTTAGGATTCAAATCAGACTTTATCGATTAGTTTGTTCCCTAATCGTGGTGTCTCTTCATCCATCATTATTTGCTTAAGGTTGCTGATTACCTTCGTGTGTCAGAGGTCTTGAGTTCATGAGAACAATCGCGTTCAATTTCCATTGGGAGAAAAGATCCAACTCTGATATTACAAAGTTGGGAGGTTCTAGGAGGGTCTTCCCCTAGGGTTGCTCATCAGTTGGTATCAGAGCATCAGGTTAATTCTCTTTCAATTGAAGTTGCTCATATCTTGTTAGTTTGTGTCTTTTGTCAAAAAAAAAATACTGTAGCGAATACTGTTCATTGTACTATAGCGAATACTGTTCACGTTACTGTTCATCCGAGTAAAAAATATCTTATTTGTCTCTGTTTCTTAGGGTTTCTAGTTTGTGTGTCACGTACCTTTCAATTCTTAATTGTTAATTGCTGAGAATTTTGTTTGCAATACCCGTTGTCGTTTCCTGAAATTTTTGAAAGCAATCTTGAAGTTCTTGACATTCTTGAATATCTTGATTGTGTGAACCATAACTTGAGATTGTTGAACCAAGATATCGTGAATCTTGAAGGTCTTGTGTAAAAAAAGAAAAGAAAAGAGGGGAATCGTTTCCAAATTCGAATTGTTATTGGTTTCCAAATTCTTGTTGGATTAAGGTTGGAAGTTGTTAATTGGAAAGTCTCAATCATATCCAAAGAAAGATTCCAAATCTTGATTGAAAAGGACTTCCAAAATCTGATAAAGAAAGATTCCAAATCTTGATTGAAAAGGACTTCCAAAATCTGATTAGATTAAAGTTTCTATATTTTGGAAAGGACGGACCGAATGCGAACGCACCTGTTCACACCTACCCACCCTTATCCTTTTGTGTTCACACCTTAAACAACCTAAACTTTCCATTTTTCACCCCTTCCATCCGATTTTTATCACCAATAACCAACTACCACACGTGACATTACCCTAAACACCCACCTAATAGCAAACTAAATTTTCAGCATGACAAGGTACGAATTCTAGGGTTTCTAGGATTTGCAAAATTTCTGCTTTGTGTCTTATTACTTGCTTATAGGGCATTTTTTTTTTACTCATTCACTTTTTTGTTAAGTCTTGAGTTGTTTGGTTTTTCTTGAGTTCTTAATTTTGGAATTTTTGAGAGTTTGAGTTGTTTTAAGAACTTCGAGAAGGAAAATTGAGAGTGAGTGTGTTTTTCCTTGAGTGATACACGAGTGCTTTGCAAGGTAGACTAGGATACACTTGTTTTGCAGGTTTGACAATATGTCTCAGGAGGGGAACATACCCGAGCCGTCTGAGGCCGATATGTCAATCAAATTGGTGCTCCAAGCTCTTCGAAAACAAGCGGAGAGACGTGAATTTGTGATGACACAATTATCCGACAGGTTGGCTGCCATTGAGATGCGAGGTACCGGAGATACACACAATAGAGTTTCGAGTGTTCAAAATGATGATCATGATGCGGATGATGAGGGATATCATTCCAACACCTCATTTCGATCAAGGAAAAGCCAAAGGGGAGCAGGGAACACAAACATAAACCCAAGTGAGAGAACGAATCTCTCAAGAGGAGGGGTTCCATGCAATCTACCTCTTTAAAGCCGGTTTATACAAGAGGTGATAAGAAGGTTCATTCAACATTTTCTAGGCCTAAACCTAGAGTTGAACCATCTCATGAGGAATCATTTTGGGAGACATATCAACGTTTTCTACACCAAAAAAAATGGAGTCAAATGGATGCTATCAAAGTGAGTTTTCTAAGAAGGAGGTAGCTGACCCTATTCCCAACAAAGGAGTTTCCCATCCTATTGAACCATTTGTTGAGGAGGTTGATAATGAGAAAACAATCGCGGGCGTTAAGCTAGATAAAGCGATGGAAAAATCTGATGAGATGAGTGGTAAAAAGGAAGAAAAAAGAGAAAGTGAGCCGATTTTGAGCAAAAATGTGAGGGCTTATTGTTTTCCTAACGAACTTACCTTTGCTTTATTTAGTGTTTCTTTGTTTGTGCAGATTAAGCAAAGTCAAGTGAAGTTAGTCATGCCATGCTCCATTCCAAAGTCACTTGTACAATTCACTAGTTTCCATGGAGTTTGTCTTTTAGGAATTAAATCTATTTGGGATCACCTCATGGAACAATTTCAATTCAAATCTGTCCATACCAAAGGGGAATCAATTCAAACCCACCATGAAGGGAGAATTCCAAATTTTGACTCTCATTTGCTACCTATGGTTCATTCATCATCTTTACCTTCTTTTGAGTATAATTTCCATCCTAACACTTGTATTTCTTATACAGATTTTGAAGGAAAGTGTAAAAGGCTAGCAATGCCATCTCAAGTTGAATCAATTGGTGGAAGGAATAATGAAGTGTCAAAGGGAGTTTTCACACTTAAAACTTGTTCTATACCTTCTTACCATTTAGTTGATAATGTACCATTACTTCTTTACCCAATTTCTAATTTGTTTCAAGTTGAAGGTTATTTTGTTTTTGTAGGTTGTAAAGCTGTCCAAAATTTTCCAGTTTTGCTTAAAGACTTACAACCTGATTTCGTGCTTATTCCAACTAAACGTGGTGATCTTTCATGCTTATTCACACATCCAAAAGCTGGTGGCCAAGTGCTCAATTTGTCAACTTCAACTTGTGCTAGTTTGAGTAACCCTCATGAAGTGGAATTCAATTGTTTGCTACCTTATATGTTGAAAGATGAGAAATTGTGTGTCACGCAAGATCCCAAAGCTGTCCTCCACGAGTTTTTTAGTGCCCCATCCATGCAACAAGTTGCTCCCATTTTATCCAGGCAAGATGATTCAAATCAATGTCAACTAGTGCTGGATTTTACACCTTTGCACAATCAAGGTGCCAATGTGAAAATCCATGACCAAGGCTAATTAGAGAGTTTTGGATTGCCACCTGGGATTTTCACATGCCTTACACAAGCTCTTTCCTACCTTGGTGCATGTCCTTGTTTGAGAGCTTCCCAAAGTTGACCAAACGACATGCAACATGGCTCGTAGTCACTCATCTATTTCCAACATTGCTGTCCTTTAAGCGCATTGTCGATTTGTGGACAAATCGCTTGCCTACAAATTGGAACTTCCAAATGAGTATGGCATAAGTGCATCTTTTAACGTGTCTGACCTATCTCCTTTTGACTTTATACAGACTTTGAAGATTCGAGGACGAATCCTTTCGAGGAGAGAGGGAATGATGCGGATACGGGGTGCGCAACAACTTCAACCTTGGGTCAAGGATCCTTTGGTCAACATTTGGTGGGTCCGATGACAAGATCAAGATCCAAGAGGGGTGAAGGAAGGATCCAAGATCAATGATCTCATACTTGTTAGCTTAGTAGTAGTTGTTTTAAAGCTGCCTAGTTCAGTAGTTTGTTAATCGCACAAAGGACATGTTGTTCCTCTAGTTTTAGTCTTTAAAATAGCTTATCTAGTGGTCATAAGCTTGCTTTAGTCAAGCACCAACGTTATTTGTTCGTGTTGAAGTTGATTAGGGTTTTCCTAGTTGCACTTGGGCTTGGGCCGAGTTTTAGCAAGGGAAATTCCAAGTCGGATTAGGTTTTGTTGGCAGCTTAGTTTAGGTCTTTTACACTCCTATATAAGGCTTCTTGTCTTTCAGGAAGAAGGGACGAATATTACAACCAGAAATCGTGAGGAATTTTCCTTTCAAGTTCTTAATCGAACTTACTCTTGAATTCTTGAGTTCAAAGCTTAGGATTCAAATCAGACTTTATCGATTAGTTTGTTCCCTAATCGTGGTGTCTCTTCATCCGATCATTATTGCTTAAGGTTGCTGATTACCTTCGTGTGTCAGAGGGTCTTGAGTTCATGAGAACAATCGCGTTCAATTTCCATTGGGAGAAAAGATCCAACTCTGATATTACAAAGTTGGGAGGTTCTAGGGAGGGTCTTCCCCTAGGGTTGCTCATCAAGTGTTGTTGTGTCGTGTGTTTGGCTGCCGCACTTTGTGGGGAAGCCGTAAGCCTTTGGGGTTTCTAGGGTTTCTTGAGTCAAAAAACAAAAAACAAAAGAAGAAGCGGCTGCCGTACCTATTTTCTTGTTATCCGAATTAGGGTTTGCTCTTTCTTGTGTTGGAGGTTATTGTGGACTGTCCAAAAATTGTCATTGCCAAATCATGAACCTTTGTGGACTGTTTTGGGTTGTACACCGTTATTTGGGAAGTTGTACCACAATCTTGACAATCTTGAAATTTTTGTAAACAACCCAAGGTTTTTTGGGATAATTTGGCAAGTGCATGTAATCTGACTTGGTTTCCTTTTCGGCCATACACAAAATTAATTGCGGCCAATCTAGGTCAAACCCTAGCAGCCGCACCTTGTGTTTCGTTGTTCAAAAAAAAAACGAAAACAGCAAGCAAAGACAATATTTTCGGCCAAGCCAAGAAAGAACTTTCAAAGTTTTATTGCCAATTTGTTCAAGGCTACATAAGTGGGTGCGAAAAAAAAAAAAACAAAATCAAAATCAAAAGTTTTGGTCCACTACTTCTTGAAATTCTTGAACACTTTGAGTCTTGGGAACTTGTTTCACTCTCCTAGTGAAAAATTTCTTGTATTCTCTTGCGGTGGTGAAGGGTTTCCTTGGTTTTGGATTGAATTTCTGGGAACATCTTGGGTAACCCGTTGGGGGGGAGCCTAAGAAGGGTTAGCTGCACCAACTTGATTGTCCATAACTAGTTGCTCTTGTCTTGAGAAAGCCGAATTGCCAAGTTGTCTTGAGACCAGAATTGTCGCACTTGATTATTGTCTTGGGTGTTGAGTGTCACGGCCATTGAGTATTAATAACCTAAGGCCAGCCGTGATCCTTGATGGTATTTTCCTAATTGCGATTGGTTTCCAAAGTTCTTGATTAGAGTCCTATCTTTGATTGGTTTTCCTAATCTTGTTTGGTTGCCAAAGTTGTTTGATTTCCAATCGAGACACATCCCTACATTTTAGGAATCACTCTTCCTACTTTTTAGGGATTGCCTTTGATGTGTGCACGGACCTTAGCTCAAGTAATGACCCCGTTCGAGTTCCATTGGGCCCAGTCACACGTGCACGGGCCAAGCGCTTCAAAGAGTCACTCCAAGCCCTTGTGCGAAACGTCCAAGACCAACAAGGAGTCCATAGGGACATTGAAGGCTTGGAAGGGGATAATCAAGTCCTCTACACGATGATCCAAGCCCATGAAGAATCAAGTGGGCCTCCAAGTGGGTTGGCCGACTAGGCCCTAGGCCTTAGTACTAGGTTTTCATTTTGTTCAGAGTTGGATTAGATTGTCGAATTGAGTCATGGGCCGGCCCACCTTGTCCAAGGAGTGGCCAACCCTCCTTGCTTAGATTTCTTAGGGTTTCATTAGTCCCTTAGCCTATATAAAGGCTCACTTTGTACGGTTCAAGGGTTACGTAATTTGGATAATAAAACACTTAGTTTATTTCTCTTCCATTGAGAGATTCGAATCCTTTGCTTGCTTTGGCAAGGGTTCTTGAGCAATCTTGTGCTTGTCCTTGATTGTTCTACCGACCTATCCACTCGAGTAATCACCTCGATTGGAGTCGTCGTGCTACTACCTTTAATCAATTCGTGTCGTCCGTTTTGGTTCTAGGTTCCGCAATCCAAGCGTTGGACAACCTCGCGAGATCCTTGGGCAAACGTGCTACGTGTCTCGAAACGTGTTGATCGAGGAGCGTATCAGTTGGCTTCAGAGCTTAGGTGGAGGTATCTTTCGTTATATCCTTGTTTTTCGTAGTTGTGTCATTAGGGTTCGTGTTATTTCCGCTGCATTATACCAAAAAAAAAAGAGGTTCTGTCCGTGTCGTGTTTGTTCTTGTTGTTGAGTCTTGTTTCTAATCTGTTCGTCATTCTTGTGCCTTGTTATAAAACAAACAAAAAAATCTGCTAGTGTGTTGTGCGTTGTGTTGTCGCCAAATCTGCCCACAACTTGTTTCTTACTTGTGAGTCGTTAGTTGTGTCTCCAATTCTGTCCACCCTTGTGTTTCAACGTGGCCCAAATCTGATCGTAATTGTGTAATTGTTTGGTCACACAATTCTGCCATAAGTCGCTACCATTCTGTCCGTGTAGTGCGCGGCAAGGAAACAAACCCAAACAGGCCGCGGGCACAACTAGGGTTTCGTCCCTTGGCGCGCGCATTGCGATTGCAATCTGTCCGCGGCTTGTGAGCTCTTGTAGCGTGCAAAATTCTGTCTTGAACCTACCCAAATCTGTTTTGCTAGTGTAGTTGTCGTTTGGGCAGCAAGAAAGTTGAGTCTTGAAGGCGGCTAGGGTTTTTGCGCAAGAGTTCTTTGTTTCAAATCTGTTCAAGTTTTGCTTGCTTCATCCAAGTTGTTTACTTAATTGTCCAAACTGATTTTTGGTAAAACTAGTTGGTGGTTTGTGAATCTTGAGAGAATCTACAAGATTTAAGGGCGTCTTGAATTTCTTGATTACCGACTTAAAGTTCTTGAAATTCTTGTCAAATATCTTGGAAGTTCTTGAGGGAGGTCAGATATTGTTGCATGTCTTAAGCCGAAACCAAATCTGGAATTGTTCTTTCGGCCAAGTGCCTTTGTTGTCCGTTTGCTAAGTCAAAAAAAAAAACAGAATCGAAAAAGAAAAGAAAGAGAGAGGCTCGGGTAGCAAGAACAACAAAGAAAGGAACCACACTTTTATTGCCAAATCTGTTTTGTTACATCTTGTTCCAACCCAAACAGAAAATTACACAAAGAAAGCAATCAAAAGTTTTGATCCACCACTTCTTGGAGTTCTTGAACTTCTTGTTTCTTGGAAACTTGCTTCACCTTCGAGTAAACATCTTCTTGTACTCCCTTGCAGCGGTGAAGGGCTTTCTTGGCGTTGGGGGGAATTTCTTGGAAGCTTGAGTAGGGTTGTGTGCATCACCTTGTGTATTCTCCATTGGTGTGGGAGAGGGCCGAAACTATCTTGAATAATTGCCCAAAGAAAACCAAGGCCGATTCTGATTTTGAGTTGTGAGGGAGTCGGTTTTGCTTGTGTATTTATAAAGTCCCCAACCGACTTGGTGAGGGGCTTGGGAAGGAGAACCGAATCTGATTTTCACTCTTCTTGGGAAGGAATTTGAAAGTTACTTCAAGTGTTCTAGAAAGGGGTTTTCCAAAAGTTTCCAAAACCAACTTGTTTTCCAAAATCTATTAGGAAACTAAGTAGATAACTTGGATAGCTCTTTTACTTCCACTTGGACACACTCCTACATTTTAGGAAACTAGGGTTTCACTTGAGTCCTTGTTCACACTAGCGCCATTTCCATTTCTGTCCGCCACTAGATCAATTCCAAAAGCATCCATCCTTGTTTCCTTTTTTTCATCCCACTTGTGTCTTAATTCTTGGATACTCTTGTGGAAAATGTTGGTGACACTTATTGGACTTGTGCGGCATTTATCAACTATCTAATCCAACAGGTAAAGGAATTTGGTGAGATCATTAGAGTGTTTGAGTGACAAATACGAGAGTGAGTGACACACTAAGGGAGTGAAGTAAGGTTATATTTGTATTCTTTCCTTGTTCACTAACCTTTGCAGGTCTAAGAGAGAGTCATGGAGCTAGCTCAACCAACCAATGACTACTCATTGATGTTCACAGCCATGAAAAACGAGCTCAGGCGAATCAGTGAGCAACAGATGGAGGAATTGCATACTCATTTTGATGAGCTATCCAAGAGTCTCACGGGGGACTCTCGTTCCAGGTCTCACAACCGGAGTAACCATGGCACCAAAGGAACCCATAGTGAAGCATACTCGGCCAGTGAGGATGAGGAACGGGCCGAGAGGCCAAGGAGGGATACACCCAAGAGCGAGATCAAGGGGCTTAAGATCCAAGTCCCTACATTCCAAGGCAAAAGCGACCCTGAAACTTACTTGGAATGGGAAGGCCGTATCGAGATGGTCTTCGACTGCTATGATTATAGCGAGGAACAAAAGGTTAAGGTAGCCACTGTTGAGTTCACCGACTACGCACTAGTCTGGTGGGACCAAGTAAGGACTCATCGAAGGAGAATGGGAGAACCACGAGTCCGGACTTGGCGAGAACTCAAGGCATTGATGCGCAAGAGGTTCGTTCCTAGCTATTACAACCGCGATCTCCACTCCAAGCTTCAAACCCTCACTTAGGGCAACATGAGTATGGAGGACTACTACAAGGAGATCGAAATGGCCATGATGAGGGCTAATATTCAAGAAAATAGTGAGGCAACCATGGCGAGGTTTCTTAGAGGTCTCAACCCTGACCTACAGGAAGCCTTGGAGCTCCAACATTACTTGGACATGCATGATCTTCTTGAATTGGCTATCAAGGCCGAGAGGGGAAAGAAACTGAGGCGAGGGGCCCGCACCGTCCAGGCTTCCAACTCAACTTCATGGAGGGGAACCCAACCACGGAGGGCAGCCCACGAAGCTGGAAATTCGGCTACACCCACTTCATCTAGCCGAATTCAAGGTAATGCTCCTAACCGAAGTTCCCATTTTACCCCTAACAAGGCTGTTGATGCATCCAGGTCTATTTCTAAGGCACCTCATGAGACTCCTAAGACTAGGAGTAGGGATATCAAGTGCTTCAAGTGCCAAGGGTTTGGACATATCCAGTCCCAATGTCCAAACCAAAGGATCATGTTAGTCACTCACAATGGAGAGATCGTGTCCGATGACGACGATTGTGAGGACATACCTGGATTAATCAGGGGTGATTGCTTGGAGGATGACTCGGCTGGGGAAGAATGTTCCCCTACTCAAGGGGAAATCGGTTGTTTGGTGGCACGACGAGTGCTAACCGCCCGAGTCAAGGAGGACGAGCAATTGCAGAGGGAAAACTTATTTTACACTTGTTGTAAAGTAAGTGATAAGGTGTGTAGCCTCATCATTGAGATTGTTTATGGCTTTAATCCCCTGACTCCCCTTGATTTGGCACCCTTACCTTCCTCTGAGCACACAAGCTTAGATGGGAAAAAGAAAGCTGATTTTGTGTGCAGGTTACATGAAGCCGTTCGAGCAAACATTGAGAGGCGTACTCAGCAATACATCCAGCAAGCCAACAAGCACCGTCGCAAGATGACCTTTGAACCTGGAGATTGGGTTTGGCTGCACTTGAGGAAAGAACGTTTCCCCAAGCAACGCCAAAGTAAGTTGTCCCCAAGGGGTGATGGACCTTTTCGGGTGCTCCAACGTGTCAATGACAATGCCTACAAATTGGAGCTACCTGGCGAGTACAACGTGAGCGCGACCTTCAACGTCGCGGATTTGAGTCCATTCCTTGACGAGGAGGATCCAAATTTGAGGACAAATCCTTCTCAAGTGGAGGGGACTGATGTGTGCACGGACCTTAGCCCAAGTAATGACCCCGTTCGAGTTCCATTGGGCCCAGTCACACGTGCACAGGTCAAGCGCTTCAAGGAGTCACTCCAAACCCTTGTGCGAAATGTCCAAGACGTTAAGGAGTCCATAGGGACATTGAAGGCTTGGAAGGGGATAATCAAGTCCTCTACACGATGATCCAAGCCCATGAAGAATCAAGTGGGCCTCCAAGTGGGTTGGCCGACTAGGCCCTAGGCCTTAGTACTAGGTTTTCATTTTGTTTAGAGTTGGATTAGATTGTCGAATTGAGTCATGGGCCGGCCCACCTTGTCCAAGGAGTGGCCAACCCTCCTTGCTTAGATTTATTAGGGTTTCATTAGTCCCTTAGCCTATATAAAGGCGCACTTTGTACGGTTCAAGGGTTACGCAATTTGGATAATAAAACACTTAGTTTATTTCTCTTCCATTGAGAGATTCGAATCCTTTGCTTGCTTTGGCAAGGGTTCTTGAGCAATCTTGTGCTTGTCCTTGATTGTTCTACCGACCTATCCACTCGAGTAATCCCCTCGATTGGAGTCGTCGTGCTACTACCTTTAATCAATTCGTGTCGTCCGTTTTGGTTCTAGGTTCCGCAATCCAAGCGTTGGACAACCTCGCGAGATCCTTGGGCAAACGTGCTACGTGTCTCGAAACGTGTTGATCGAGGAGCGTATCAGCCTTCCTACACTTTAGCCACATTTTCTCCTACTTATTAGCCTCCATTCCAGCCGCCCCTTGCCCTATTTTTGAGGAAATTTTCTCCTACATTTTAGCCTTACCTTTTCCTACCTTTTAGGAGTTGCCTTAACCTTGTCTTTCCTTTTTCTTTTCGGCCACATTTTCCCTACATTGTAGATTGATAGCCGCCACACATTTCCTTCTCTTAGTCGACCATTCGGACCTCCTAACAAGCAAAAAACAGCTTGCGTCTAAAAAAAAAGTATTTTTCTCTTTTTTTTTTGGTCTAGTCATTGTCTTCATTGCTGTCCGTGTCTCAGTCATCCTTCTCTTGTCATTTGAGTCTTTCCATTTCATTGTGTCCCTCGAGTCAATCATTCCTATTCCATTGAGGATTGCCACATTCTCGTGACCCAAAATTGGAAGTTGATTGTTTGCCTAGGAAGGAGTTCTAACTTCTTCAAGGTAAGCTATCAAGAGGTTTTTAGAGCATTGGTGAGACTATTAGAGTGCTCTTTGAGTGACATACACGAGAGTTGAGTGTAAACACGCGAGGGAGTGAGTGAGGTATATATATATTTGTTTCTACTAACCTTTTTGCAGGTTCCATACATCATGTCGAACGGAGGTGACACATCCAAATTTGACCCCAAATTGAACAACCTAGCATTGATGGCAGAGTTTAAACGCATGCTTAGGGAGTCTATGGAGTCCCTACACCAAAGGATGGACCAACTAGAGCTTTCTCAAGCTCGGTCCAACACTGCCCATCGAGATGCTCCACCTCGCGAGGAGTTCGCTTCTAATAGTGAGGAAGATGACTTTATCCGTCGGCCAAAGCAGGACTACCGGAAGGCAGACGACGGAATAAAGGGGGTCAAGATCAAGATTCCCTCATTCCAAGGCAAGTCTAGTCCAGAGGCTTACCTAGAATGGGAACAGCGAATCGAGATGGTATTCGAGTGCCAGGACTACACCGATGAACAAAAAGTCAAACTGGCAACCCTCAAATTCACCGATTACGCTATTGAGCGCACTAGCAGGCGCCGCAATAGAGAACGGCCAATTAGTACATGGGAGGAGTTACGAACCACTATGAGAAAACAGTTCGTACCCAGCCATTACTACCGTGATCTATACCAGAGGCTCCAGACATTAGTTCAAGGAAGCCGCAGTGTAGAGGACTACTACAAGGAGATAGAGATCACCATGCTTCGAGCAGACATTGTGGAGGATAGAGAGGCTACCATTGCGATATTTCTTAACGGCTTGAGACTTGAGATCGCCGAGTTGGTGGAGCTGCAAAAACTACGTGGACATGCCTGAGTTAATTGATAAGGCATCCAAGATCGAGAGGAGACTTAAGAGGAGGGGTAACCTTCGCAACCCTAATTTCTCGGCCACGCCTCTTTGGAGGGGCAATCCGACCTTCGAGCGGGAACGGCCTAGTGCAGGGGTGTCTAAGTTCACTCCTAAAACTGAGCCACCAAAGCAGGCATCGAAGGCGACCACCAAGCCTCCATTCGACCCCTCCAAGCCACGAAGCCGTGACAAGTGCTTCAAATGCCAAGGATTTGGGCACATTGCTTCTCAGTGTCCTAATAGGCGTACCATGATTGTCCTACCGAGTGGAGATGTCGTATCAGACGACGAGGACGAGTTCGCCGAGATGCCTCCATTGATTGATGAAGGTGAAGATTCTGAGATGGAGGTTGAGGCCACTAATGAGCAAATTGGCGTTGCTCTAGTAGCCCGTTGGGCTCTTGCGACCCAAGTCAAAAGAGTGGATGAGGCCCAACGTGACAACATTTTCTACACGATGTCACGTCAAGGGAAGGGTATGTAGCCTCGTCATCGACGCGGGTAGTTGTACCAACGTGGCAAGTACTCTCATGGTGGATCATCTTTCTTTGCCCACGTTGAGGCACCCTAGCTCATACTGCTTGCAATGGCTCAATGAGAGTGGCAATATCAAAATCACCAAGCAGGTGGTGGTGCCTTTCCGGATTGGGAAGTATGAGGACGAGATCCTTTGCGACGTCGTTCCCATGCAAGCTTCGCACATTTTGTTGGGACGGGCATGGCAATATGACAAGAAGACTACTCATGATGGCTTCACCAACAAGTATTCCTTCTTGCACCACAACAAGAAGATGACACTTGTCCCTCTCACACCCCCAGCAGGTGCATGAGGACCAACTGCGATTGCAACAGGAGCATGAACGAGAGTTGGCTAAGAAGTCAACCGACCCTAAAGCAATCCTTAAGGCACCGGTCGAGAGGACATCTACCCCTGGCACATCTGGTCGATTGGACAAACGCCCTAGCTTGCTTGCCAAGAATAGGGAAGTTCGCAAATTACTTTTATCCAAGCA